>APFE030611735.1:84476-121589 GCA_000404065.3 Pinus taeda | reverse complement strand
CCAAGAAGACCAACCTTAGTCTTGCGCTTGATTTCCTCTCCTTCTTGATAGAGCTTCGCTGCTTCTTCTTCATCTACCTAGCTTCAAAGAGCACCTGTGGAATCATAGCAACATACTACTATTGAAGAAACAAAAATCTATATTCATAAATAACACAGGACCAGATGTGTGTTAACCATACAAATGCATATATAGACAAGTACACAAGAATATGGAGGAAAACTAGAATAGCTTTATTAAGATGAAAAGTAGCAAGAGGATTACAACCATATGTTATGACCTAGCATCATCCTCCAACTAGAAAGCCCTTCTTCACCTCAAGCAAAGCTTAGATCACCCAACACTATGAATATACACCAGAAAACCAACAACACTTCTTTATAAGATACAAAATTCTAGCCTTTTGATCTCTGTGATGAGGGATCCATATATAGATGATTATAGGGAGGTGAGTCATCTTCTGGGGTCTTGATTAGTGTCTTCTCTCTGATAGTTCCTACTTCCACTTAGAGAATGATGATCTCTTACTCATCCCTGGTCGAAAATGGAGTGGCAAGTGTCAGAAGGGAAGCTTCTGGAAGATTCCATGATCTTCCACCTTGCATTTTTGTCCCTACCATTTGTCCATTCCCGAACATCACACCCTACAGAGGAGAAAATCAGTATGCATCGCACCATGTACATTGGGAAGGTGATATGCATCGCACCCCCTGCATTGAGCTTTCAGTATGGTCCAGTTTTGACCATTTATGAGCAGTTTTCAGTGGAGAACTTCTGGGAGATGATGTAATCAGTTGACCTTGTTCCTTTAGGAAGTGAAGCAACACTTTTAGGGACTTAACAACCCTCAGTTTATGGACATTTATGATTGGGGTTGAAGTGCCCAAAAATGTCTATAACACATAGACTAACTGAAAAAGGTGTCTAACCCATCAACTTCTTGCATGTGGTTCACTAGGCCCATAGCACAGTAGGGATGCGCAAGTCCCAATCATTTTGATGTGCATTACGGACCTTAGTCAATGTAGTCTTTGAAATTTTGTTGAACGCTTCGATGGTCCCATTCGCTTGCGGATGATATGGCATGCTTTGTTAATGATATATCTGGAATTCCTCAATAAGCGCGCTGATCGTTTCATTCAGAAAATGCGTTCCCTGGTCGCTCATTAGAATTTTGGGACATCCAAACCGTGTCAACACATTTTGGAACAAAAATTTTACCACTGTAGCAGTCGTGCAGTCCTTAACCGGCTGTGCTTCAGCCCACCGGGTCAAATATTGTATCGCGGTGATGATATAGTGCACACCCGTCTTCCCCTGAGGTGCGATAGGTCCCATGAAGTCGATTGCCCACTTCTCGAATGGTTGCAGCATCATCTATGGATTGAGCGACATTTCATCCCTTCGCGATGCTTTCCTAGTCCATTGACATATGTTGCAAGCCCGACAGTATGCTTTCGAGTCTTGATGTAGAGTTGGCCACCATAGTCCTGCGCGAAGAATCTTCTGTGCTATGGCGCGACCCACATAATGTCCGCCAGTAAGCCCCCCATGTGCTTCAGCCAAGATCTGTCCTCCCTCGAATTCAAGTACATATATGCGTAATATTTCGTCCTTTCCCATCTTGTAGAGGTGTCCCGCAATAACAGTAAAGTTTGCTGCGCGTATCACCAATTCTTTCTTCTGCTAAATGGAATATCCCTATGGTGCAGTTTCGGTGGTTAAGAAGTGGATTATGTCCTCAAAATGGCCATCCACAATGCGCACTACATATAGCTGTGCATCTGGTAGTCCTTCCTCCAAGTTTGTGGGCTCTTCACCATTCTCAATTCGAGATAGGTGGTTTGGGCCTGCGTTCAGATGTCCTAGCTTTACGATGACTTTGAAGTCATATTCTTGAAATAATAGCAGCCACCTACAAATGTGCCCCCCCAACACAAGCTTATTCACTAGGTATTTTAGTGCAGATTGGTCAGCATACATCTTAAAGTGTCCTCCGAGTAGATAATGGTGGTATTTCTAGAGTGCGTATACCATCGCCAATCCTTCTCGCTCAGTAGTGGAGTAGTTCTTCTTAGCTTTTGACAATCGTCGACTTGCGAACACGATCGGATGATCAATTCCCTCTGCTCCTTCTTGAGTGAGTACCGCGCTCAATGCGATACACGATGCGTCAACATGCACATGAAATTCGCTGTCCCATTTTGGAAAGACCAATATAGGGGTTGATGCCATATTTTCCTTAAGCGTTTCTTAGACTTTTGTTGCATTCCTCATTCCAACAATACGTAGCATCCTTCCTCAACAGTTGTTCCATTGGTGCCATGATCCACACATAGCTTTTGATGAACTTCCGATAGTAACCAGTGTGTCCCAGTGTGGCACACAGTTGTTTGACACTTTGTGACGCTTGTAGATTGAGTATGAAAACGATCTTCATCGGATCCACCATTAGACCTTGCTTACAAACCACATGGCTGAGCAGGTTCCCGAAGGGGACAAGGAAAGTACACTTCTTCAGATTTAGCGCAATCTGGTGCCGTCGGCAAGTATCCAGCATTAACGGTAAGCTCGTGGTATGTTTCTTAACTAGCCCAAAGATGGTCCAATCATCAAGATATACCTCTAAGAACTTGTGTATAAATCCCTTAAATACAGTTATCACAATGCGAGAGAATATCGTTGATGCGTTCTTTAGTCCAAAGGGCATCACCATATACTGAAAACAGCCCCATTCAGTGGTGAAAGTTGTCTTACTCCTGTCCTCTAGCGCGATCTTGATCTGGTGGTAACCCGCGAAACTGTCCGTGAAGGAGTAGGCTTCCTGTCCTCCCAGATTTTCCAGTACCTCGTCTATAAAGGGCGTTGGAAAGGGATCGTTGACACATGCATCATTGAGCTTTCTGAGATCAATGCAGATGTGAATTTCACCCTTTTCTTTCTTCTCCTGCACAACCATAGGACTTACCCAGTCAGACTCTTCTACCAGTTCAATTATTCTTGCTGCAAGCATCTTATCCAACTCTTCATGGACCTTCGCTTTGTATTTTGGACTCAACTAGTAAGGCTGCTGCTTAATTGGCTTTGCATCTGGCTTCAAGGTTATCTTCATCATTCCCAGGTCACTGAGGATCCCTTTTAACTCTGTTATTTTTGTGGGGAATAAATCTTGATACTCTCGAAGCAACTCGACCACCTTTTCCACCGTGGCATCATCCGAATAATCTCCCAACATTGCATATTTCAGCTCTTCCTCTGTTCCGATGTTTACTTTTTTGTTTTAAGTGGCGCGATGATGTCTGGATCCTTGATTGTTGGTCCGAACACCTCGCAAATCCCCTCTATTTCTGGAATATTGATGTTTCTAGGGTCATCCTCATCATTTTCTACCTGCACATTGTAACATTCCAGGGCCTGGCTCAACTGTCGCAACCAGTTTGGCTGCATGATTTCTTCTGGTTCCGATGGTATTTTGAAAATAGTAGCCTTTACCACCTGCAACGCGTCGTCCATGGTATCCATCCATTGATCCTCAAAGAGGAAAGTTGACAGAAACCCTTCGCATAGGATATCCCATTCGCCTGTGCCATGTCGGAGCTCTGTTTCAGTATACCAATTCCTTGGGATGACGTCCAGGGTATGATAAAATAGGTGTACCCACTCTGGTTGAGGCTCTTCTCCATAGGCTTGGACCCATTTGGTCAGGTGTATGTGCGGATCATCACATCCATCATATTTCTCCATTATGCATAGTTCCGGCCTCCCAAATCTTATCTGCATCATGCACCTACAGTTGCACCAATTTTTGAAGGTTCCTTCATGTGTGCCCCACCAATGCCCAGGCGTTGCGCGCAATGCCCATTTCAATGCATCAAACCGTTGGTGCTCTGGTACCGTGCTTTCAAATTTGATCAAGAATTCATCTACTACTGTTAGTCCATCATACATCGGTAGTTCATGATCCTGAGATTTAACGTAACACAATGATTTAGTCACCATATTGCAATTTAACATGGTTACCCCATTCAGCCAGTTATGCCATTGCTCATCTTCTTCATCTGAATCTTCGGTGCAAGATTATGCATGCTCCCACGATATTCTTCCTTCCGCTATCGGATTGTCCCACACTTGATGTCGTGCAATGATTTTGTAAATACAATCTAATTCATCATCACTTCCTTCGTCATGCATGGGTTCAGTGTAACACAGTCCTTTAGCCAGGTCTAGCGGAATGACTGTGCGGAGTGACTTCATCTCAAAGATCATTTTCCGCTTCTTTAAATTAATAACTCCATTATGTCAGTGGCCCAATCTATTCCTAATAATGTAGGGTAAGGGCTAATTTCATCCATAATTTTGATTACCTCGAAGTCTGTTCGGGTGCTCGTGCCTTCTATATCTGCCATAATCCCTTGCAGTCTTCCCATGGGCAGGACCTTCTGTTGATTCGCCATCCTCAATTTAATAGGAGACCATTGAAATGTGGGCTTGCCCATGCGCTCCCACGTCTATTTAGGTAGTACATTTGCATCTGATCCCAAGTCCAGAATGATCTAATCCATCTCATAGTCACCAATTTGTGATGTTAACTGCATTTCCCACCCAGTCCGCAACGTATGTTTTCCCAATTTTTAGATCACGCGAGGTCCACTTGACCCTGCACACCTATTTATCAATTCTTGCAAGCCCTTAACTGCTCTATTGTCATAAATAAATTTCATGCATGTCTCTAAAAAGGTAGTCAGCATCGAGGGACCCCTTTCTAGCTTGGATTGATCCCTACTACTTGGGGTAGAGACCTCCGCGAAGCTCTCCCTAGCTTCCAAACTTGTCTCCTTGTGGACTCCTGCGTCCTCCTTGGTTGGTTTCCCCTTATCCTCTCCTGTGACCGTGCGACTTCTAAGCACCATATTGACGTTGGGATATTCATTGCGCGGTTCGGACCTCATCATCTGAATGTTCTTTGTCGTCGTAGGTTGTGCTGCCTTTTTCTCACAAATCAGTGTGGGGCAATCTATCAGTTCATGATCAAATTGTTCACAGTAAGGGCATGATATTCTGGTCGAATTGGTACAGTCCCATGCGTAGTGACCTGGTCCCCCGCAGTTGTAACAGATGAGCTACCTGCGACCCCTTCCTGGCCCCATTCCTCCCCATCCTCGTCCATGTCCCTAGAACCCACCACATGCTATCACCGCGGCTAGATCCTGACCTCGCACTTCAGTCTGCATTCTGTAGGCAGGTGACTAGTCCATCAATAATTGATAACTATGACAGTCTCATTCCTTGTGGCCCATCGATCTACAAAAGTTACAAAATAGCCGCTGGGGGGAGGGTTGTCTCATGTTCTGTAATACATGACAGTTTCCTTTGGCATACTTCCCTCCCTCCTGACATATCGCGCACTAGAGTGTGGGCATCGTGCTTGGCCCTGCCTGTGTCTCTGGGCGCAACGGCGTTGGTCCCCCTACTACCACATAGTTCGCAAAGACTAGACAATGATCTTTATCATGACCCTGGCTTCTACACTTTATACACCATACTTCCTCCTGGGCTCCTAGGCGGGGTGCCTGTTCTTGTTTTAACTTCTACATTTCTAAACACAAGTTTTGTATTTGCGCATGGATTTGCTAAACTCCCAACCACAGATCCTATATTTGGGTTTCGTTCAATCTCATCGCGGTCTCTAATGCTTCAGCTTGGGTTGAGATCTTTTTTTGTGATAGCACCGTCCTTAGATGTGGTGTCAGGGATGCCACACACCACGCGCAATGTTGCGCATCTGACAATGTCATGTTCGCCTCACAGATTGTACTTCTCAATCTCTGATCTAGATCCCATGGAGTTTCACCAGGTATCATCATGATTTCCTTGAACCCTGTGATCAACTGCATTTCTAATTTCGGTCAGCTAAATTATTTTTTTAATTTGGGTCGGATCTCTGCTGTTCCCGCATTTTGGTTATCGCTTGAGTACTTTATATACCATGTCAGCGCTCGATCATGCAACGCACTAACTAAGGTAGCCTTTTTGATGTTATCATCTGTAACTCCATGCACTTCCCATACTTTCATTACCACGAACCAAAATTGTTCTGGATCTTCACTTCCTGCTCCTTTGAATACTGGTAGCTGGATCGCGCTCGTCATTCTTAACCTTTGGCTTGCACGTCGGTGTTCTATAAACTCGTACTGATCCTGATCCAATCAATCTTCAAGCTCTTTCTTTGTAGGATTCCAGTGTTCCGACATCAGACACCCCTTAGGCAGATTCTGGTCCTGGAAACAGAACCATTTGTTAGATTATATGGGCCTAACCTAGGTTTAGAAGAGTTATTTAGCCAAACAAATCCCACAGCTATCGACCCATTCGGCAACAGCCCGCAGAGTGCAGACTGAGGTCTCACCCGAGGTAGCAGGGGAGGGTGTTGGAACCAGGTTTCCACACCCTTGGGATGTCTTGATGTGGTTTGGAAGATTCACACACCGTTCTGTGGTTTTGCGCCACTTTGCTCCGTGTAGATCCAGACCTAGGAAAATCCTTAACACTTATTAATGTGCTATTATAGATTAGATCTACTTGTTATGGTCTTTAAGCAAACATTTACCAGAAATAACCAGTTCGCGCACCCAAAACAGATATAGATTTGCATAAACTCATAACATAAGCATACGCGCATAGATCAAACAATTATATCAAACATAAATTATCCAGATCCACAATAATTCAGATTTAACACCGAATTTTAGAATCAACTTATCTTTATTCAATTCTTCCACCAATACATCCAGATGTGCCCTGTGCACTCAGCTACAGGGGTCTGCACACATAGCTGCGGACTTTACTAGGGCTCTGTGCACACAGCTACAGAGCCTCTATCTACCTACCAACACCCTTGACTCGGACTTACAGACGCTTCAAGACTTCATTCTTCCAAAACCCATTACATTCCAGATCCAAAAATACATACCAAAAACTACTTTCTACCGTTAGAGCCTCGCTCTATTTATACATTCCCTTGGTCCACAGACCATGGGAAAGCCGACTCACTTCCTATTATTTTATATTATTTATTGGGCGGAAAACCCTTTGACTCGATCTATTACATTTTGCGCTCTGCATATTTTAGAGTTTTTACAATATTTTCATCCTAATTTATAGGCTCTAAGCCCCAAAACTGTTACGTGGGACCTCCGCTACCCAACAGTATGTCTCTCCACTATAGACATGTTGTGCCTGTCTCTTGTTTGGGTTTGGGTTTGGCTGGGAAAGCATCTGAGGTTGTTTAGGTGGAGCGGGGTGTAAAATATGTGGTTGAGATGGAGGTGAAGGTAATAAAGTTGGAGCATTGTTGTATGGGGGCCTCCATCCCTGGGGTGGTGCATTCCACTAAGGTTTTGGAGGACCATATGCCTAAAATGGTTGGTTGGTCAACTAGGAATGGTATTGAGGTTCAAAAGACCAGGGAGAAGGTGTAGACTAGGAGGGATGAGAAGGGGGGCACCAAGAGGGAATGGATGTGTTTTTATTAGGGTTTTAATATGAATAGGATGACCCTTGCATGCCCTACTGGTATGGTCAAGGCCCATGAGGCCTCCTTTGATTTATGTATCAGATTTGTTCAGTCACCCCTTCAGTTCCTTGATACACGACTTTTAGTCCAGGTAGAGAAGGGCACTTGTCTATGGAGTGTTTTTTCTCACAGACTGAGCATATTTCTATAAGGTTCAATGGACATTCATTCCTAGGGTGCCTCCTTGTGCATCTAGGGTAGAAGATGACCAATGCTCTCTCTGCTTCCTCTTGTTTCCTATTGATTTGCATAATGTCCATCTATAGGGCAAGGGTTTGCAGCATTTCATTCTTAAAATTTTCCAACATGTTCCCAATTTCACTTTTTATAGATGTGTTGGAAGAGGATGAGTTGGCCACTATTTAACTAACCATACCACTTTTTCTAGCTACCCTGGAATGATTCTTAAAAACAGTCTCGATATCCTCATAGGGTAGCTGGTAGATGTCCCCTCTTGATAACATGTTTAGGGTTTCTAGGAGATCTTCCATGATCCCCCTAAGAAGGACTAACTTAAGTAACTTAGGATCAAGTGTGCACCTGGCCCTTTTATAGTTGAGCTGGAATCTTTCCTCATAATCCTCTAAGGACTCATCATGTCCCAAGGTCATTCTCAAAATTTCCTCTTTGGTATATTTGGACCTGCAGTAGTCCTTATACTTGTTGTTCAAATATTGCTTCATCTGAGCCCAGGTGATGATACTATCCCCAGGTAAACCCATGAACCATCGTAGGGTTGCATTCTTGAGAGTGGATGGGAATAATTTCAACTTTTGATCATCAGAGGTGTAATCATAAGTTCTGCATATGACAACAAATTTGAACAAAAAAGTATCTAGATCTTCTGAGGTCAAGCCATGGAAGTGAGGAAGAGCAGAGGGGCTTATGTTTTTCATCTTGACATCCCCATTGGTTTCTATTATGGGAAAAGCACCCTCAATTATTTCTCTATCTCCCCTTTCATTTCTATTTTCAACAATTATGTCAGCTGGAATGGTTTCTTCTTCTTCCCCTATAGGCTCTTCAAAATCTTTGGTTGTTCTCCTAAGGGGTCCTCTAATTCACAGCCAATGAAGAAGAGGGAAGGCTGGTTGTTTGAAGTGGTGGGGGTATTTGGTAGAAATTTTCCTAAGTTATCCCTATTCCTACGAGGCATGAAAGGAGTGTTTTTGTTTTGTTTTTCAAGCTTTAAGACTGATTGCAAAATTGAAAAGACAAACTGAATTGAAACTAACTACTGAATGGAATCAATTGCAGAACGGAAAGGAAATCAAACCGACTTACAACTAATTTACAAAATGGAACTAGTAACAGAATAAAAGAAATAAGAAATGGAAGAAAGAAATAAAAAATCACATCTACTCAAACATCTCCCTAGCAACGACGCAAAAAAGTGATGAGCACCAGTATTGCAACAAGGATGTTGAACCTCTTAGACTACCAACTTTACGTCATCAACCCGAGGTTTGTACAAACTTGGAGGTGACAGTGTTTTATAAACAAATAGATGTAATGGTTCACTCTTTCTCTCTGCTAAGCTGGGGCGACAGACCACTAGGTTTTCTCAAACTAGCCTTCTATTGATTAGAAGAAGTCTGATTACCAATTGAGAGAGAAGGATTTTTCCCTACTTGAGAGAATTGAAATGCTACTTATTACAGTAATGAAAGACTCAAATAGATGCCTACAAAACACGTAACTCATATAGCTATTTATTAATATACCTTTCTTTCAAAAGAATTCTAATTTAACACATGTGAATTTTTGACTAACCTAAGCATGAAATATGATCTAAACAAGCACTTAACTGTTGTGTGCATGAATGAATATAAAGACAATTTTTTTTATCTTTTTGTAAAAATGTGAATGCTAATCCTTCTTAGTTGCATGGCAGGTGGGATAGGTGTGGAGGGAGATGAGTGCAATGGGTCAGATGGCTTGGGAGGTAAGCAGGGGTCTAATCCTAGCTTTCGTGATTTGAGGTAATGTGGACCATGTAAATGTATTTATGGTTTTAATGTAAACAATTTTAAAGGTTTTGAAATTTATTAGAAGGATTTATGATTGATACCTTTTTAAAATGGATATGGGATGATTTGGATGGTTTAGTTGTATTTGAAGTTCTTCTTTCCATTTAAAATATTTTTGTTAAACCCCCCTCCCAATACCTCTTTCTAATAATAAAAAAATCCCCCTATTTTTACTGGATACCCCATTTTATACCCACACACCTATAAACTCCCTCATATCTCTAATTCCCTCTCCTCCAATATCTAAATCTTATGGACTTTATTTTTTATAATTTAAAGACCCCATTTATGAATGAACTAAGTAAGATATTAGTCACCAAGGTGAAAGCTCCATGCCATTGGTATGTGTGCCCAATTGCCACAAAATAAGGTTAGATACCATTTAATATTGATTCAATTCAAAGTATTTAATCGAAGGGATGTGTGTGTGTGTGAGAGAGAGAGAGACAGAGCAAATTTGTTTGAATTAGACACAAGAAGAGTGATTGATTAGTGAAGGTATTCATTCACATAAATTAATAAATGTTTAAACATAAGTACACATACAAAATATTTTTCAAATGAATAGTTATTTGGAAAATGTTAAATGTACTCTCATATCCAATAAAATATCAATAAAAGAATTAATTGAAACATGGAATGAATTTCATGTATTAAGATAAAAATGCAAATTGCAAAACTTACAAAAATGTAGATTAAATAAGCACAGTTTCACATCGAATTTTTTTGCAAAAGATATCTAATCTTCAATTGTCTATTAAAATTGATAACTACAGGTTCAATACAAAATTTCCAACCCTTTCTCTCTCAAAATAATTTATTTTAAACTCATTTTCACTATACCAACCATTCACTTTCTATTTCTTTTTATTATAACTACTTCTATTTTCATCATGCTTTCTCTTTCAGTTATCAAGATTATTCTCCTTTCTCACAAATTTCCAACAAAAAAATGAACTACAAAAATTACGAAAAATGCACTACACAAACTCATAACTAAAGAATCGACAATTTGGTTCAATGATTTAAACTTTCTAATTTTACTGAGTCCAATTCAATTTCACAAATGCAATATCTAATTCAAAGTGACTATAGTGGATGTGAGTTGCTTGTTTGTCAAGTGGTCAATCATTTTATAATTACATTAATACCATATTGATGGATGGAATAAAGTCATGATAAAAGATTTATAAGTGTTTCCTTAATCAATATATATTATTGGCAGATTATAAGTGTTATCTTAGTCAATATATCTCATGTTCATGTTAGCATACCATATAGATTACAGTATACTAAATAATTTAACCTCTAAAGGCATACCATATAGATTATAGTATACTAAATAAGTTCAACTTCTAAAGACATAAATTATTGCATAATTTATAATTCAATAAATTGATATAAATATTTATTTTAAGAAATTTGAACTTGGTAACTACGGTGGATAGAAAATGCGAGCAAATAATAGTTGTGATGACATCGTAACTAAGTCTCTTTATCAAGAAATTGGTGGTTACAACAAGAGGCACAGCGACTGTTTGTTTTCTTTTCTTATTTATTGCCAGAGACTCAACCTGTTTAGCCGAATTAACCTTTCGACTGCCACAACATTAACGCTGCCAAACCGAGATACAGACAACATGACAACGGCATCTTCTCTGAAATGGCGCCCTCAAAACCATCCTTGTACTACCATGAATTGAAGGGAACCTCGTCTACAGGGACGCCAGTGAAGGATATATTATTTTAGTATTTCGTAAGATGCTTCCAAAACCCTCTAACTCTGAAAATTTTGCACTTCGGTTGTTTTTAGTTTATTGAATACATATTGGGAACCTCATCTACAGGGAAGGAGAGATTATTTTAGTATGAACTAAGATTGTTTCCAAAACTTTCTAACTCTGAAAAAAATTGCAATTATTAATTTAATTAACTTATTAATAAAAATAATTTTTTTGTAAGTTTGGTAGGATTATATCTTTATCATGTTTAATTTCTCAACTAGATTTGAATCCAAGATTTCTGGTTTGGTGACACTTTATTTCTATGGCCATTAATACAAGATTTGAACCCAACCAAAAGTTGTAAGCTTGGCCCGACTACATCTTCATCATGTCCAATATAGGTGACACTTCATTTCCATGACCATTAACACAAGATTTGAACCCAACCAAAAACTGTACATCTTCATCATGTCCAATATAGGTGACACTTCATTTCCATGGCCATTAACACAAGATTTGAACCCAACCAAAAATTGTAAGCTTGGCACGACTACATCTTCATCATGTCCAATATGTGTTCCCAATCGAGGCTGGAAATTGAACCAGTGACTTCACATCAAGGAGTGCCTTAGCACATCACCCAGTCACCATCTATCAAAGACTCTTTGGACAAAAACAATTTTAATTTTCAAACCATCAATAAAAACGGTAATTATTAATGGTTATCTTCACATCCAAGTTGATTCATTACCCAAAAAAATCAGAAAATTTATATCATATTTTTTGGGGTGATCTTTTGCTTATTTATAAAAATAAGTTTTCATTCTTACCAAAAAAAAAAAATTGTAAAGTTTGACAGGACTATATCTTCATCATGTCCAATATATCAAAGAGTGGCTTAACAAAGCACCCATCACCATCTATCCAAGATCCATAAACGATAAACCTATCTAAAATTAAACTAAAACGTATTAAAAATTAAAACTAGATTAATAATAAAAAATATTTACTCAAACCTAAATTTATATAACTAAAAGATAAGATCACAAAGTTTCATATGTTTGGTAGAAATGATATTGAAGTAATAAGGAGTAGGTCCATGTAAAACTTAGTGTCTATCTAAACTTAAAATTTCAATTGTGATATAATCATCCGTTTAAAAAAATAAGAAATTATTATGATATTTTAGCTTTTAAAATAGTTAGGATAGAAATAATGACATAAACATACATTAAATAAGGTTAAGAAATGAAAAAATATTAATATATTAATAAATTATTGTGGAGGGTAAATTTATTTATATGTTGGAAGTTAATATTTATTATAATATTTGTAATGTGAAATGTGAAATTTTCTTATAAATTGTTGTAATATTAAAAATATGTGTTTTTAGTAAAAAATTATAGATTTAAATCAAGAGGTAAAGTATATACATTTTTTTATACTTTAAAAAGTTAAAGATTCACAAAATAAGAATAAAAATACAATAAGTAGTAAGTCTGTATATTTGTGTAGACTTTAAAAAGGAATAAAAATACAGAAGTATGTATAGTAAGTATGTATATTTGTGTAGACTTTAAAAAGTCACAAGTTCACAAATAAAATGCGGTTCCCTTGTTAGCAAAATTCGCAGGGTAAAGAAAGTTCACAAATAAAATGCGGTTCCCTTGTTAGCAAAATTCGCAGGGTAAAGAATTCTTTAGCATGGTCATAACCTAAAATTATTATTCTTCACAGTATTGTATGTGCAATGTAAATTTATTCATATATTGAAATTAATACTTATCACGGTGTGTGATGGTAAAATAAATTCTCTCCATATTGTAGTTATTAATAATATGCAATAACGAAAAAAGAAAAATATTATTATA
This sequence comes from Pinus taeda, assembly GCA_000404065.3. NCBI lineage: Eukaryota > Viridiplantae > Streptophyta > Pinopsida > Pinales > Pinaceae > Pinus > Pinus taeda. The sequence continues at coordinate 108,391 of APFE030611735.1, read as the reverse complement.
TTGTTATAATGTTTGTTGTAGTTTATTTAAATAAGTTGTTTTTTATATTTGAAAAAAATATATAAATTTATGTAATATAGTTTAATATTTTTGTTAATTTAATATTTCTTCCTAATTATTTAGTTTAATATAAATATATTGAAAATTAGAAAATAAATATAGATGTTATAACCTAAAAAACAAAATCCATTTAAAATTATAACTTAATATTTTAATATGATATTCACCTAAGTGCTTATATATTAATTATATATATATATTTTTAAAGGATAACTCAACCTTATTTTTTTATGGAAATACGGATGGACAACTAAATTATGAATAAATTAATAGATTTATTTGTAATTTCAATATGTATTTTTCATTTTTTTTAACTTTCACGGGATTACATTTTTATCATGTCTAATATATCACTCTAATCTTGGGGGAATTGGATCATTAACTTCATATTAAGGAGTACCTTAACAAAATACCCGATTGTTGTCTATCCATGTTGAAGATAATGGAGAATATCCTAGAATAGGTAGAGTTGGTTCACATAGCCTTAGGATAGGAATTAGTTTCTTTTTCTTAGGATGTTGTTCTAACTTCCCTCAAACCATGTATTCTATTTAATGTGTAATGTTGATGAACAATGTAGAGCGTTCTGCAGAGTCAGACTCTCCTAGTTTAGACTCTCTTTCGTAGAGTTGACTAGTGGGTTTTATTTTAATACAAACATTGCCATTTTTATCATGGTATCAGAGCGTCAGGGCTAAGGAACCTGTACGTTGGTTGGTGGGTGGTTCTTTGAACCGAGATCATCGCAATTTTGAAGAAGATAACTGCAACGATTATGAAATCATCGCTGGAAAGGCATGTACCTCTGCGACGAGGGCACTGTAACACTTCGCGCAAATTTTTCGTCGTAGATAGTCGTAGGAAAGACGTGTACCTCTGCGACAACGCCGCAGAACAGATAGGGACTTCTGCGACGATCGAGGAAAGCCAATAACAAGGTTGTGGTTGCGTGAGGAAAGCCAATAACAAGGTTGTGGTTGCGTGAGGAAGCCAAGAACAAGGTTGTAAGCTGTCAGAGAAGCTGCATGGGGAAGCTAATAACAAGGTTGAAGCTAACAACAGGAGGTTGTCTAGAGGCTGAGAAGGAAGCCATGGAGATCTGCACGTGTGCTGCGAGATCGAACAACAGTGATCTATCTCTGTCACAGATCTGGAGTAAATTTAACATCTTTTACCTGTCGATTTTTTTTTCCTTTTCTAAATCGCCAAGATGAATAACAATATATTTTAAGCATGCATGAACAAGCATAAGAAGCTCGATGGTTCCAATTATGCAAATTGAAAGTTTAAGATGCAAACTTTTCTAGAAGCGCAAAGTGTTGGACGATTGTGAATGGGGATGAGCCGAGGCCCGCGACTGGATCAACATTGGTCCCAGATTGGGAGAAATGAGAAAGCAAAGCAAAGACAATGTTAAAGATGTCAGTGAAAGAATGTATTATACCACACATCAGAGAAGGTAAGTCAGCTAATGAGATCTGGGGAATTCTGAAGGAATTGTACGAGATCATAAATTCAAATCGTCTTTTGTTCCTTAAGAGTAAGATCTTGTCCATGAAGATGGAGGAGAATGAAACAATGGCTTCATTTGTAGCAAGGATCAAGGATCTGAAAACCAAATTATCAGATATTGGTCATACAATGGACGATACAGATCTTGTGACCATTACAATGAATGGTGTCATTGATGATTATTTGATGTTCATCACTGGGATCAATGCTAGAAGAAAGATCTCGCATTTTGAAGACCTAACAGGTATATTGATGCAGGAAGAAGAAATGAGATCGACTCTGAAATCCCAGAGTGTCGATCTTGCATTAATGGCGAGGAAAAACTTCCACAAAGGGAAAGGAGGTCCACAATAGCAAAACGGAGCAAATTCACAGAAAAGGCCAAATCTGACCCAAGATATGCACCCGAATAAAAAATACTCTGAAACTAAATGTTTTTATTGCGGAAAATTAGGTAATGGATTGATAAAAGGATAAAAGAAATCTTAGTTTTTCGGTTTAGAGTTTTAAAAAATGAGATTAAATATGAAGTCATATTTGTTAAGTAAATTAGTTGATTTTTTTTATGTGTATTAAGCTATTTTTATCAATCCAAGACCCATTTACCAACATGTCTCATTCTTAATTGCATAATAAAATGGAAATTCATTCCATTTATACTGAATAATTAACGTGATTTAGTCTTCCTTTGTTATTTTATCAAATACTTAAAAACTAACCTAATTAATTATTTATGCAAAAAGATTACAAAATTAAATTTTGTAATCACTTTATCAATATGAAACACTCAATTTTACTAACAAATTACAAAGAAAAATACTATGTTTGAATTCTCCATTTTATAGATTTGAAATACTTTATTTGTAAAAACATATTACAAAATAAAAAATAAAAAATGACTATAGCGTTTATTTTTTAAATGACTTTGAGTTATATGAATTGTGTGGCATAAACGGTCATAAATAAATTAAAATATAATCAGTAATGAACATTTTTTTAAATATTTATTTATATCTTTGTTAATGGTAATTAAATTAATTTTTATCTTTAATTTTTTATTAAATATAAAAAAAATATTCATTGTTTTTATTATAAATTTAAAATTTTAAAAATATTTATAACAAAATATTTATTACTATAAATTATTTTATTTTTTTTATTCATGGATAGACTAATTTTTAATTTACAAAAATATAAAAATATCAAATTTTTAATTAATATCAACTTTTTATATTTATAAATATCGAAAATTTAATAGTACAGTCTTATCATTATATAATAATAAAGAGTAAAACTTTTTGTTGGGCACTATAGTCCCTTGCTGGCTGTCCATGGAATAGTTTTTATCTCACATGGGGAGCCATTTATATATGAGACAAATCATTTGTAACACAAAGTAAGGTAGGTTACATTTTATGAGGTAGTATAAAGTCCGATAGACCAATGTTTGGTTTTAGTGGACGTTAACTACTACCATCATTATATGCATGTGAGCTATACATTTCAGCTTCATTTTTTCATTTGGATGGCAGATTTTTTTTAGAAATTGAATGATCAACTAGCTTTGAGAGACCATCGATGATCATTACTAGTCTGATGCTCAGTCTCTTTACGACCCACTTTGGCAACCAACCTGCTGGATCCAGCTGCACACACCAACCACACCAAATGCACATATAGATCTCCCACTGATTAATTTATGACAGCCACTGTGAAAGAGTTATTGCTAAATAAATTACCTGGACAACGTAGGTAACCATACAAGAATTGTTCTGTTCTAGGCCCTCGATTACCCATCCGGATTGAATGAGTAATCCCCTCACAAATTTTCCTCGGCTTTTTGGAAGCAACCCCCTGACTATTTCGTTTGGCAGGGACGCCACAGCTATTACCTGTGAAACAAAAATATAATTAGCAAAGTGAATGAATAGCAGACAGAAATTGTGTCACTGTAAAACGTTGACAAAACTACCAGAGTCCCATCCTCCATCGTTTCTCGTCGCTCGTAGACAATGAATTCACGATTCTTAAACAGTGGCTTGGAACTTTCGCTGAATCTAAGTCTGATGATATTCAGGTTTTCATGGAGGTCCTTTATGTATCTTCCCTCTGACAAATTTGGATCCCATTGCTGCTAAATCAAACAAAACAACCATTAGATCAGATAGGGTGACACGATGAATAGTGAACATTTCTTTAATACGAACTAGGTAATGTTTATAAATATTAACATAATTCATGTCAAGCCAGTGTAGGTTGACTGGTGGGGATCTCATGCTATTATATGTTTGTTTTGAACAAGATTATTATATGTTTGTTTTGAACAAGATTATTTACCTTGATTTTATGGAGTAGTACCTAGATGTTAGTTTAGGTTGAGTGGGGAATGGTTTTGGTCTAATCTCACATATGATTATATAAAATAAGGTTATTTATGAATTTAGTTAGTAATATATATATATATATAGATATAGATATATATATACTCGTTAGTATTATAGTATTATATTGGTATATATATAATTTATATTCTTTCAATATTAATTGGGTGTTTGTTTGATAGTTAAAATAGATCATGGCCGAGCCAATCTCATGGAATTTTATCTTTTTAACTTTATTATAATAAGTTTATATATATATATACTCTTTGGATGTTAATTGGATGTTTATTTGATAGTTAAAATAGATCATGGCTAAGTCAATCTCATGGAATTTTATCTTTTTAGCTTTATTATAATAGGTTAATATAGCTTTTTATTGGAATAAAATTAGTGAGCAATATTTATATCTATTGTACATTCTGGAATATTTTAGAAATATGATGGATATGAACAAAGTTAATTCAAGGTGTCATTACATTGGAATGAAAGGTAAGAGACCATTATTATGTTCATTGCAAATTTTAAAATATTTAGAATATTTGGTACATATAAGGGAAGTCAAATATCTGCAATCTATTTACACTTTAAGTGAACCTAAGTAGAGATGATGGCAAATAAATTTTGCAACTTACTAGAATCCAATAGATTAGTGTAACCATATAAATTAAATGGGTCTTAAACATAGACAAACATCAGTTCATGATAGATACCAAACCACTTAGGCCATAATTAAAAAAATCATAGAAATCAACTAAACTATCATTAGTAATAGTAGTGATGAATTAATATATTAGTTAAACCTCATACATTTAAAAATACATGTAACAAGATTTTGAACCATGGAGGTTCATCCTTATTTTATCATGGAGATTTTTAACAATAGGATGGGCCAATACCATGGTTTACTAATACCACATACCCAAAAAATCACAAACCATATTGATATCGCACATGTTCATATGGTATTTTTTTTAATTAATCAACGTAATTAAAAAACAGAAAAGACATAACTACTTTTAAGATAAATCTCAATTTTTTATTTGTAACTACTATTAAGAATATTCTAAAATATATTATTAATAATTATGGAAATTAACTCTATACAACCTATTTAATAAATTTTCATAATAAAATAAAATTTTAAAAACTATATTCTAAAATAAATTAATATCCACACAATTTAATTATAACTTAAAATTAAATTATTATAATTTATTTTTAATAAATTTCCCTATAATAAAATAAAATCTGAGAAATATACAAGCTTAGAGAATAAACCACCGAGTTGATATGTATCTTTATTTGTGATGAGCTTGTGTTAACTAATAAAGTGAGAAAAGCAAATTCATGTACAGCTAGGTGACGAAGGTGTTGGTTTCAAACATCAGACCAGCTCAGAATATTAAAATTAACGCAATTGTCAAGGTGAGTAGATCTATCTGGGAAGATGAATTAGGCTATTAATTCATTACTGTAATTATATCATTAATTATACTATAGAAGAAATCTTAGTTTTTCGATTCTAGAGTTTTAAAAAATGAGATTAAAGATGAAGTCAGGTTTGTTTAGTAAATTAGTTGGATTCTTTTATTGATAAAATTTCAATAAAAAACAAAAATTTGTAACTATGATGCAAAGTACTTAAATTTTTAAATTTAAAACTATTCAATTAAATTTTTAAATTAAAAATGGTAAAAATTAATTATTCTAATGAATATGAAAAATTTTGGGTTTAAATAGCTTTGATATATTTTAATAGCTCAAATTGTTTCCTAATAGAACCGGTATTCTTTTGTTCAAGTAAATAAATGTTTTAAAAAAGCACCCAATTACTATCTATTCAAGATTAACTAAATAAATAATAATAAAATTAATATATAAACATGGTTTAGATTTTTTTAAACATTATAACATTAGAAATAAAGAATTTTTTCAAAGAAGAAAATTAAAAACCTGAAATGCTTTTTGGTAGTAATTCAATAATAGAGGGTGATTTTTTTGTTATTTAAAATATACATTTGATATATATAAATAAATTCAAGGTCTTTACAATAGACACCAATTTTTATAAATTAATTAACTTAAACTATAATTTTTAAAATATATACATAATTTTAACAAATTGAATTTTCAAATTAAAGAATTTCATCTATTCTTAAAACTAGAATTTTTTTTAATAAATTAAATTAATAAACCAATTATTTTAAGAAAAAAAAAAGAAAAAAAAGAAAGAAGAAAACTATTCTTATTTCCATTTCAGATTTTGGGAGAAAAAAATTTAATAAATTAATTAACAAGTAAAAAAAATGAGCGATTCTTCTTACAATTACCGATTCTGAGAATATTTCTAAATTCAATGAATAATAATGACTTACAATTACCAATTTTGAAAATATTTATAAATTCAATGAATAATAATGACTTCAGTTGCTTTTTATATTCCAATTATATTTAGAAATTCTATAAATAATAATGACTTCCATGGTTTATCAGAAAAACCTAAGAAAAGAAAAAAAAATTAGCACCTTGGCAGTGTCAATGGCGCTGGCAACGGCTTGAACCTGAGAGGGCGAAGTCCCTTTCAATATACGTCGCCCTCGAAGCATAGGGACGGCCCCACTCAATCTTCTGGAAATCTCAACTTCATCTCCTCCAAACCCCAACACTTTCCATCCCTCGGCTCTGCTATCTCCTCCAGTGGCTGAAATTAGCAAATCCTGAACACAACTCTCGCTTGCGTGCAACACATATCTCTTGAGCGAATCATCGCTGACAGACCTACAAAACTCCCATCCAGAAACCTTAGCCACATTTCCTGTCAAATTTAATACAAAAATCGCAATTTCTATTTTTTTTTCGTTCAGCCAACTCTTACCATACTCGACTTTGCTCAACGGAGCCCATGCGGCGCAGAGCCTTTGGCTGCATCCCAAAATGTAAAGCTCGTTAGATCATAAAACTAAGCTACTAACTCTTAAAATTCACTTGCTTTATTTGTTTTTCATTAAATTTAAAACATACATTAAAGAAAGTGGCAAAGCACTTTTCCTCATATATATATATGGTAAGTCTTTTTGGTTTATGTCCATTGTAGGTTGCTCTGTGGATTTCAGATTGTTTTATCCAATTGAATTTAATTTTTGAAATGGTGTGAGTAAAGTTAACAATGGGATACAGGGACATCTATATAGAAGTTCTAATCTATATTCAGCCAAAAAAAAAGTTTGAATAAACAGAATTTGTAATCCACATTAAAAGAATTTGATATTCCCTAAATCTGCCATGAACATAAAAATGTCTCAAAATTTGTAATCCAGATAAAAATGTTCAAATAAACCAAAAAAACATTCATTCAAATAATTCCAAAATATTCCGAAAAAATCTACAATGAACATAAAAATGTTCTAAAATTGGAGATAAAAATGCTCAAATAAACCAAAAGAGCATCCATTTACAAATTTGCCAAACAACTATTCACACTACACCCACTTCACAAAACCCCTTTAACTTACATCACACAGTAACTAAAGAGTGAAATATATATAACTGAATCTATGAATGCTTTCGCACCTGTAAAGAATAATGTAACCAATTGGCTGGAAAAACCCAATATTTGGAGAGCATGATCTCCTTATTCTTGTGCCATAAACATTGAATATCTATTCCACATACAAGTAAATCATGGGCTAAATTTAGATTCAGGAAGAAATCATTCTATTAGCAATGTACAAAGACCATGGGATTAGACCAATAGCAATGGGAACTTACCAGATGGGCAAATGTAGAGAAAATACTACAGTTGCTGCATGTTCAAGATTGTTGGACGCTGAGTGGAGTTTGTTGCAGAGACTGTGGAATTAGAGCAGCAACAATGCAAACATACCAGATGGGCAAACGTAGAAAAATGGCTGCAATTGCTGCATTGTCAAGATTGTTGGGTGTTGACTGGAGTTTGTGGAGCGTTGGTACAGATTGAGTACATATGAAGGGAAGAAGGGGGAAGAAATACTGCCTTGAAAGCTAAGACAAACAGACAGAGAGCATCATTCATTCATTCTATGTCAGATGGGAAGCTAATTATGTATATGGGGTGTCCCAAAGAAAATGGCAGAAAACTTCTCAGAGCAGACAACCAGGGAGGTGTGTGTGGATGATTTATCAGACATGGAGATTAGATTCGCCTAGGGAGGCACAAATAGACTTAAATAAATAGATTGAAACTGCGTGGGGGCCTGCAGGCCGCTGGTTCCTCAAGCTATAGCCATTGTTAATATATGGAATCCGTGATAGGAATTTGGTTACATAAGAAGTCAGAATTTATTTTCTATAATTTTGAAGCTTTGATCCATCTTTTAGCATGTGGTGTGTCTAGGTTTTTTTGAATGATTTGGAGTTTTGATCATGTGATGTTGGGATTACTTTTTTTATCATTGTCAGTCTTTTAATATTGAAAATAAATTATGCTGTTGAAATTGAATTAATGTGCATTTATGAAAGTTTTTAATGTCAGTTGGAAATGTCTTCACAATATCAGTTGTTTTCCAAAATTACGGGAACTGTACTGTCACTGACCTACAACAACTCAGGGACCCATTTCAATTCTACCTTTATTAAATAGTTGTTATAATATATTGTCACCAAATAATGAGTTCCTCCAAACTCTATTGAACAAATGATGAAATCAGAGCAGAAACATAAATTCACACATTTCGAAGAAGGGACACCGAGAGAGTAGTCCAATTTTTCCGAAGGGGATATTATATTAATTAAATTATTCTCATGTATGTTTTCTACAGTGTACAAATGGTCCAATTTTATAAGATAGCTAACCACAACAAATATATCATAATTTAGTTAATTAATTCAATAATATAGTTAAATTAATTTTACAATATCTCTTAAAATATTTCTCTAATTATCTCCCTGTAATCTTTACATAATCTTTCCATGATTTTCTCAATAATTTCATCCTTGTATGCACTCCATTCTTTCCATTTCTCATCTTTGGATGGACTTTCTAAAATAAGTCTGCAATATTATATTTTTCATCATATTATTGGTTGAACATTACAAAAAGAATGAAAAGATTTCATTATATTATTGGTTGAACATTACAAAAAGGAATGATTTCTTTTCCTGAGAAATATTCATTAAATTAGTCATTTCTCTTTTATTATTTTTTATTGTGTTTAATTTCTGTTTTCCCTAATTTTTCTTGATCTTGTAGCGACATAAATATTGGTTGAAGTTTATATAAAATAATCACTATACACTGGAATACATGGGTTGTCAACTATTGTATTCCTATGTTTTTTAAGAAACTCTTTCTCATATATGGTTCATCAATCATTCTTCTATTGCAATTCTGCATCACCATCTCATTCTCCTAGATTTTTGGCTCACCAATAACCTTGTTGTACAACAACAAAACTTTGAAAAATATAAATTAAATTTACATTAAACTTTATTTTAGGGTAAGATTCTAATCATATCTCATTTTTTGTTATCAAGATATATTTTAACCCTAGGTCTACTAAGCCCTAAGAAGGATGGAATCTCTTTTCACTCTAAAAGATGTTTGCATCTCAAGAGATTTGATCCCTCTGTCCTTCGTAAATTTGGAATTAAGATGGATCTAAGTTGGTTTTATTATAAATTATAATTATAATCACTAAAACTTAATGTTTTTATTTTATTTTATTTTTTATTTATGTAATTGACCAACCAAAAATGTTTTATTAATAATTATAATTATTATTCTATTTTAATTTTAGTTTTATTTGATTTTTATTGAGCCAAAAGTTTACAAGACATTACAACATGTTCTCCAATACCTTCTTTTAGATTTAATTTATAAAAAAAATGTATAAAATAAAATTAAATAAATTATTTATAAACATAGTTTGGTTTTTAAATCGAGTTATAGTTTTTTTTGGCATGTGGTATTGATAACCCATGGTTTTTCTATTTACAAGTTAATATACCATGGTAAAATTGGTTGAATATCCATAGTTAAGAATCTTATTATATTGTAATTATTAAGTTTTTATATGTTTATTAATTAAATTTAAGTGTAGGTACAGAATTAGTATTTGACACCATCTCCCCATACCATTTTGCTTAAAATAAAATATTTAAAAAATGTTGACACACATTTTTCTTACATTATGTCTAACACCTACTATTCTCCCCCATATCTGTTTTTTTTATTTATTTTTTATTCGTATTCTACTTTTAGTTTATATAATTTGACTAGTCCAAAATGTTTATTAATTAATATAACTATTAATTTTATTTTAGTTTATTTTTGCTTTTAGATTTAATTTAAAAAACATATAAGAATAAAATTAAAATAAAAATAGTTATAAAATAGTTTTGATTTTGAATGAGTTATGTTTTTTTTGGCATTGTGGTATGATAAGCCATGGTATAGCCCATAGTATTTGTAAACAAAGCCTATTTTTAAATTTAATATTGTCCATGGCAAAATGGGTTATTATCCATATTAAGAATCTTGCTATTATTTATAATCATTATGTTTTTATGTGCTTATTAATTAAATGTTACATATGGTTATGAACCATTATTTTACACATTACACTCCCCTACTACTTTTCTTTTATTATTATATATATATATATATATATATATATATTATATATAATATTTATATATAAACTTAAATTAAAAAATAAAAATATTTAAAAAAATTGACAATTAATCTTTTTTACATTACACTTACACATATTTTCTCATGCTTGACTATACATTGCCTCTCAAAGGAAAGCTTATGTTAAAAGGGTGTTAGATTTTACAATTTTTTATTACAAATATTATATATATGAGATTTAATAAAAAACATATTCTTCATCATCATGGTCTAATGAAATATTGTAATTAAATATATTAAGTTGTATTTTATAAATAAAGATTTTGTGATTATGTGTGTTATTAGAAGTTTTTTTTCAACTTACTTTCAACCCTAAAATTTGAATTCTTGCAAACCATATTGTCGCAATTCTCTTTCTTGCTTGCCAGGGTATCTAAAACTATCCATTTACATAATTTTGAAAAAACATAATTTCAACTATATTAAATTTGATTTGAAAGTAAAATTTTAATTCTAACTCAATTTCCTTATTGTATTTAAATAAGTTTTATTCTATTTAAATAAGTTTTATTGTTGATCAAGGCTTATGCAGAATTGTGTTCGGATCATTATTATGCTCAACCTTGGAGTGAACTCTTGACTCATCTTCATAAACTTAAAACTTATATTAAAAAAAATAAATAAATAAACATTAAAATATTTTATATTTTTTTTCAATAAATTTTAATAAAAATCTTATAATATATATAATTTATAAATTTAAATTATAAAATTTATTCCACCAAAATTATTTTAAATATTAATATATTTATAAATCTAAAAAAATTACACTTCCCCTAAAATTCCAAACAGTCAAATTTCAGTTAAAAACAAATTGGCCGTTGATAATATTTAATATTTTCCTTTTAAGGTATGTCAATGGAGAGCGAATAATGAAGGGATGGAGAAAGAAATAGCTGCATGTGGGGTCAAATAGCAGGGAAGTCATGTGTGCAGTTGGTCAGACAGGCATGTGCACCCGACACACCTCCTCTTTTCCCTGTGTCCTCAGTTTTCATATCAAAAGGCCCATTACCATGTGATGAGCTTTCCCTCCAATAATAGTGATCCAACCACGGACAGACTCATCAAATCACATGCCTGCACATTTGCCCCGGCCCTCTGCAAGTTTAATTTCATCGATTCTCAATGATAACGTTCACTGCCAACCCACATGGAACATATCAAATGAAACAAAGAGAGGAAGTTGTACACATGATTTTCTCGCCCATTCTTTGTACACTGCCAAACTTCTCCAGTACCATGTTCTTTGTTCTTTATTTTCTGTCTCAGTACGCAAATATTAGGTAAAAAATGTTATTCTGGCCAAAATATATGTTCAGTGCACTTTTCATAAAATATTAGTTTCTGGTACAAAAGGTGGTTAAGAATTTTATTATAGTTATTGGTACAAAAGGTGGTTAAGAATTTTATTATAGTTATTGAATGTTAGGTTACTTTTGGTTTCGTAAATGAATTATTGTGTTAAAGTTAATAAGGTTGTTTTGGGGTTTATGGTTTTGGTATTTAGTGGTTTTTTGGGATCATGGTTTTGGTAATTAGTGATGGTGTGTGTGGATTTTGATGTAATGAAACTTTTAAAAAGGATCCAGAGAGTCTCTTATGGGGTTGGAGGTAAGTGGTGAACGTTAATTTGGTCATATGTTTGACTAGTTTTCTTAATAAAAGTTTTTGAGGGAAAATTATGTGCCAATAATGTGTATATGATGTGCTTTGTTATTATTAGTTAATTATTTTTTGTAAAATTTGTTTACTTCTAACTTTAGGTATTATTAAAAAAACAAATTTGATTATAGGGAATGCCTCTATTGTTAAGGGTTTGTAGATCTAAGGTCTAGATCAAGAATCTTGAAAAGATGTGAAATAAATTTAGTTATAGTGATATACTTATAACCCAAAATTTAGATTATTGCTATTTTTATTTTGGGAAAATATATTTATAACAATAAAAATTATTATAATTATTCATTTTTTAATAAAATAATTTATATTAATATGCCATTACATATAAAATATTTTAATAAATAATAAACTAATATCATTATTTAAATATTATTTTTCAAAAACAATCGTTACCTATTAAATATTTTAATAAATTAATGAAATAATATTATTATTTAAATATTTTTTTTACTTCAGAAACTAGCTCTTTAATTATTACTCGTTAACTTAATATTATTTTTTAATATATTAATAAATTAATATTATAATTTAAACATTATTGTTCAAATATAGTGGTTACTTGAAATTATGTCTCTACATTGCTCTCTTTTTAAGCCTTTGCCATGCTCTGCCTCTTCATCTAGTCGTGAGGATGAACCATGTTCCAAACGCGTCTTTTTGGCCAAAAAATTCTCTCGTGTGATTTCTACCGAAAGACTTTGTTTAAAAAAATAATTTATGTTAATAGAAAAAGACACAATTTTTCCATAATGGCTAAGGTTTTAACTCTTGCCTCCTCACATATGGTCTCTTTACCATGGCCCTTTTGAATTTGAATCCATCTTTATAATAAGAAACTACATTATTCAAAATAGTTATAATGGAGGTTTTAGAGAATAATTTATTAGCACTTTTTTCCCCATGGAAAAATCAACTTTCCATTAATTTGAAAAATTACATATAGTAGATGCCATTGTTGGCCATAGCCATTCAGGTAGTCTTCAAAAATAATAAGTTATGGTCGAGGCCATTTCCAAAAAGAGTTGTACATATTCACCACGCAGGGTGTGCTCGATGTGTCTAGTGAACAGAGATATAATCATAAATATATACATAAAGAGACACTGTGTATTAGCTGAAGATATAAACAAAAATTTAGGGCATGTCCGCCCTATGATATGCCCTATCAATGTAGGGCCGGTGATAGTATTGATATTGTTCTGCACCAAAATGTTCATGTATCATCCACAAGCCTCTGAGATGTGTCGTAGCCTCCTTGGAAAGTTTGTTAGCATCCTCATTATGTTCCTTGTAAATGTGTTGACAAGTAACAGAGTTAAATTGAGTCTCGAAATCCAAAATTTCATCCAAGATGTTTCTAAGTGAATGTGCATGGCAGTTATTGATGTTATTGAACCAATTTATGATGATTTTGGAGTCACCAAGGATCTATAATTTATTGCAAGAGTGTGTCAGTGAAAAATGCAAAATGTGCCTGAGAGTGATCAGTTCAGCATAATTGTTTGTTCCCTCTCCCAAGCCCAGTTGAATTTTGAAATGATGTTGTTCAGATAGATGCAGAATAATTCCACCCCCACATCCCTATGCTTGTGTTGGCTTGTTGGGGCCTGACCTAGGTTCAGCGTTAGTTAGCCAAACAAATCCCTACACTATTGGCCGTTTTGGCATCAGCCCGCAAACTGAAGTCTCACCCGAAGCAGTATGGGGGGTATTGGAACCAAGTTTTCGCACCCTAAGATGGTTATGATGTTAGTTTATTCCTCTTATTCTTGCTTTCACGCAATTCGTTAAGTTCTAGGGCTCTGTCTGTATAACCCTTTATTCTTCCCTTCAGTACCTCCGCAAAGGGGTACGATTGGCCTTCGCTTAGCCCTAACCTGTGGTTTAGGTACTTTCGCGCTGCTAAGGCAGCGTATTGCACAGATTGTGAGGTTTCCTTAGGAATCTTACTTATCTTATTAAATAATCACAGTTAGCACCGCGTAAACAGATACCCTTATTTGCGTTCAATTATCCAACGTAATTACACACTTTCGTACATCACATAAGCATTATAAATGAAATTCATACACAATACGAAAAGATGCATTAATCGGAACAAAGACACAGAATTTGCAGAATACTTCTCTTTATTGATATGTTTAAGTGCTTACAGACTCTATTCGCCCTGCACACACAGCTACAGGGGTCCATGCACTCAACTACAAACTTCCACACCTCTGTGCACTCAGTTGTAGAGCCTCTACCTACGCTACCACCCGAAACTTAGACTTCTTACTTCAAGCTACTACTCTTTGAGACTTCCTTTTCTTCCCTTAAAACTACTTAGACCTTAGCTCTTTTTATATAATCCCATGGTCCGCGAACCATGGGTAGATCTCTTACAACTGACTTTACTTTACAAAAATAATGGCAGATAACCCTTTATGACTCATGACACCTTCACGCTCCGCAACCACAAAATGTGGAGTCTTTACAAGTTTATTACAAAATTTGACCCAAAACATGGGCTTTTAGCCCCAAAACAGTCCTGAGGGGATCTCGTTCCCAACAGGCCCCCAACACAAACATTGTGACTCACTCTCGAGTCACTCGACAGGCACAGAGATCTTAGCGTGAAGACCTTCTAGCTCAACTCATATGACCGCAACCTCGGCAGTGCACTGAGTTGCCGCCTACTTCGTATCTTCGACCATCTGCTCGGTCACTGCTCCTGAATTGTCTGCCTGAAGCTTTTGTTGAGTTGATTGCAGAGTTGAAGGCTTTCTTTCAATAGAACCTGTTATCGTGTAAGCCTCATCTAGCCAAGGCTTCAGTCTTGCCTTCAGGACTGCTTCCTTGTGCAGCACTACATCCACTTATTCTTTTAGCTGCTTGGCCTCCTACAACTTTGCTAGTCTTTATGTCAGCACGACGGTTCGCTCTGTGCCCTTAACCTCATCATAGCTTTGTTGTAGCTCACGCACTTTCGTCTCTAGTTAATGTACATTGGGGTCCTCCTACAATCTTGTCAGGACCTCAAACAACTGCTCAAAAAGTTGTGTGCAGTCTGTTACTGCACTGTCCACCAGTGTTATTGCTTTTGTGACAGTGGTCGCCCGCTACTCCTTTACTTCTGGCAAAGTTGAAGGCTATGCCTTCAACTGTAACTCTGTGATCTGCAGGTTCAACTCCAACTGAACCTTCGTCATCTCAGTACGAGTGTCATGCACCCCCATAGCCAGCTTGCGGATGCGCACCTCGATTGACTCCTCCTCAGGAATGGCCAACTTTGGGATCATTCGGCATGCCTCCTAGACGACATGTATAATGTGCTCGTTCTGATTGGTCGCCTCGGTCACAACAGTGATGGCAGAGTCTCGTTGGAGCGCCATCTGCACGTTGTTGATCCGTTGTTCATTGATCACTTAGAGGGCGCAGTGCTCATGGGCCCTTAGCTCTACAATCACTCCATCCTGCAAGAGGTGGAGCGTTTCACCAGGGAGCGCTGCTAGATTCAACCCTACTCCCTTTAGGGCATTGACAGTGGGCCTGTCAGCTTCGTTCTTCGCGGTCAGTGCTCCATCAAGAAGCACTATCGCATTGGAGGCCTTCGTGCGCAGCATCTCGGCAGCCTCTGAAGTGCCGATAGCAAGGTTGGTGGACATCGTGCCAGCCTAAGACGTGCGGGTCTGTAGCTCCTGTAAACCTATCTAGATAGCCCCCAATATTATCCGTTTTTGTTGCTCAAACTGTTGCAAGGCCTCTGCAGTGACATCCCTCACTGTGTCACTGATATCATGCAAATCGCCCTCTGTCAGCATGATAGGATCCAATGATGTCTTGGTAGCCTTTGATTTCTTCTTGGACCCTCCTTTCTCCTGCTCCCTTGGGCGCTTGATGCCGGCAAACCTCTCCTATGGTTATGTGCCATGCTGCTCGTTTGTCTCCTCCTTTGTCTTAGGTGAAGGCCACCTCGCACCTTTGTTAAAGCCTCACTCTGTCCCACTTGTTTTCTTCCCTATCTACTGAGTAGCATTGCGCTCCGCCTGGGCCTTTTCAACAGCCTCCTTTTTCCTCTTTTCGGCCAGCTGTGTCATCTTAAGCTTGGCCTCCTCCTTCTTCCTCTGCGAGGTGGACTTACTCCTTCCCACTGCCAAGTCTATTGTAGCGCACCACTCTGCGGGCCATTGACCAAGTACTGCATCAATGGCGTCATTTGTTGCCAATTAAGGCAAGTCGTACCATTTATGTGCAGGGTCCTTCCACGCCCTGATGGACACATGGTGAAATTATGCTTTAAACTCAGCATATCCCTACAGGTTGGCATACACCGTAGGCGACAATTGATGGCCATGCGGATGTTCATCTCCATCAAGATCCAGAAGATCTTTCTATCCTTGACACGTTGTGCGTCCTTGGTCGCCCACAGCAAAGCGTACTTCGCTACTTCTGGTAGGTCTGACACAACCAAATGGAATTGACTATCCTCTAGCAGCTCCCATGCTACCAGCACAATTGACAGCAAAAGCCACGCATAGTAGAACATCTTGCTAAGCTCCTGCGCTTCGCGGCAATTTTCTAGGAACTCTTCGTGAAGGTAGTCCAACCAGTTGAACTGGACTCCTTCAGTGCATTGGGCTACTAGCATGACAATAGGCATCGACACCTCATTGGTGCGACACTTCCTCATCACTTTCCCTACTAGAATCTGCATATCTACCCTCACAGCAGGGTCGCAGATGTTGGAGATATCATATCCATACGGCTTCTTCACCAGTTTAAACTTTTCTTTCATGGATTCCATGAGGGCTTGTTCACCACCTTTCCCACCAAATATCATGGCCGGATTCTTTCATGTGTAAGGTAATCGTGTGATCCGGTGGATCAACCTATTTGTGATGGGTATTGGCTCCTCCAACCACAAACACCCATCATGCACCAAGCATAGCAGTTACTTGATTACCAATATTGTCACCGGGGTTCGGTTGTGGTGTGGCACCCAAAGCAGGTTGAGCAACCCTGCCTTTTCTACTCCTTTGAGCCACCTCCACGACTCCAATGTGATCATTCTGGTGTTTGTATCGATGATGCGGTGCATCAACTGCTCAGTCACCAAGTATGGGAACTTCTCATGATCAGCCAAGTCCCAATCCTCAAGTTTTAGCAACAGTACCCACACCAAGCACGGTCCTTTGAACACAATCTCATCCGGCATCAGAGGGGTTTGCAAGGGGGTCTTGCTCTCATTGATGTCTTTCGGCACCTTGGTCTTGCCCTTGCACGGAGGGACATACTCAGGCAACCAAGTAATAGGGTCAGCACCCTGGGCTTCAACCTCCTCCACTTCAACTCCCACATTCTCCTCATCCATCGAGATGTCTTCGATTTATTCCTCCTCCGCCTCAAAATTTATGGCTTCGCCCTTCTCCTGTGCAGTAGGCTTTGGTGGGTTTCTTCGTGGTGATGCGTGCATCGGTATTGCAGGTTGCTTGCCCTTCTTATCCTTCACACTCTCCTTGGTTGGGTTTGGCTTTGGTCTCGGCATCCTTAGCAATTTAGGGACTTCAGCTAATACTTCAACAACCTCTGGAGCAATTACTTCTGCCTCTATATCCATTTATGGCACTGACTCCTCTACTACTTCTTTGGTGTCTATAGTTTCTGCAAGTGCCAACATAACACTTTCCAACAGTGCTCGCGATGTCTCTGATAAGTTTGCAAACGCTAGAGTTGCTTTCAAAGCCTCGAAGAATTCTCAGTTCATGTGTGCCTGAGAACTCAACAACTCAATTCTCAAAATGCCAAGTGTTTTTCGCTGGGCAACCACCTATAATTTATAGGCATTTTGAATTCAAATCCAACCGTTCCCCCCAAATTCGGTTCATTAATTCCAGATTGGCGGCAGATCTTCAAGGATCTGACCCATAAATTTTCTCTTAAATGTCGGCCACCCACTCCATTTGGCCACATTTCAACCATCAAATCATGAACAGTGACTTTAACGGTCACTTTTCGGCCGACCTGCATGATTTCACCCTGGGTAGCGCACCTCCCTTCGCACTATCGCGAACCCTGTGACACTTCCTTACTTTGTATGCTCGTCCAATCGCGCAGCTCCCCAACCTAGGCAGTGTAGTTTAAAGTCTTGCACCTCCTTTCAACTGCCTAGAGCACTAAGACTGTGCTACCTTCATCTAGTCACATGGCTAGACCACCGGTGTATGGCTTCAATCGACTGCCATTCACCTTTCTTGTGAAGGGTTCTCCATTCAATTTAACCAACTAAACTGCTCCTTCATCGGTAATCTCCTTAATGGCATAGGGCCCTAACCAGTGCATCCTGAACTTCCTTGGAAATTTATCAAACTTACTATCATTTAAAAAAACCAGGTCATTTACGTTAAAGGTACGCAGCTTAATGTGTCGATCATGCCATGCTTTTTCGCACTGCTTTTGGACCTGTTGGTGAAATCCAGCTATAAATCCCTCTTTCTCAAGCTCAGCCATTTGTGTGAGTCTTTCTTCCAGGGCTCCACGATCCGTCATAATCATGAGTGTCGCTATGCGTAGACTAGGCACAATATATTCCATGGGCATCACTGCTTCAACACCATAGACAAGCCGAAAGGGTGTTTGTCCAACCAACTTCTTGCATGTCGTCCGATACACCCATAGTACTACGGGTATGTGTAAGTCCCAATCACTTCGCTGAGCATTGCAAACCTTGGTGAGCGCATTCTCCAACACTTTATTTAATGCTTCCACTGTCCCATTAGCCTACGGTTGATAAGGCATGCTCTTCTCGTGATATACCTAAAATTCCTTTGTTAGTGTGTTGATCGTCTCATTCAAAAAGTGCATGCCGCAATCACTTATCAAAATCTTCAGACAGCCAAATCGCATCAGTACATACTCAAAGAGGAACTTCACAGCAGTCGTGCCTGTGCAATCCTTCACAGTTTGTGCCTCTGCCCAATGATTCAAATACTCTATCGTGGTGATAATGTACCTCTCTCCCATATTTCTTTGGGGCTAAATAGGTCCCACAAAATCTATCGCCCATTTCTCAAAGGGTTGTAACGTCATCTATGGATTAAGAGGCATCTCATCCCTACACGATGGCCTACCAGTCCTTTGACACACATCACACTCTTTGTAGTAAGCTTTTGAATGCTGATGGAGGGTTGGCCACCACAACCCTGCGCGTAGAATCTTTTGCGTGGTCGCTCTTCCTACATAATTCCCTCC
Organism: Pinus taeda; assembly: GCA_000404065.3. Lineage (NCBI taxonomy): Eukaryota > Viridiplantae > Streptophyta > Pinopsida > Pinales > Pinaceae > Pinus > Pinus taeda. The sequence continues at coordinate 88,855 of APFE030611735.1, read as the reverse complement.
CATGACGCCCCTATGAGCATCCATGAGGATGCTGCTTCTTTCAAACTCCGATACATAGCATCGCAATATCTCATCAGACCCCATTTTGCACAGATGCCTAGCAATGACAGAAAAATCTGTCACGTGCACTGCTAACTCCTTCTTCTATTGGACGGTGTATCCCTCTGGGGCATTCCCTGTCGTCAGGAAGTGTATTATATCCTCAAAATGACCATCTGCGATGCGCACTGCAAATAGCTGCGCGTTAGGCAATCCTTCTTCCAATTAGTGGGCTCTTCCCCTGTTTCGATGCGGGACAGATGGTATAGTCCTGCGTTCAGTCATCCAGGCTTCACAATAACTTCAAAATCATATTCCTAGAACAATAACAACCACCTACAAATTCTCCCCCCCAACACAGGCGTATTGACCAAGTACTTCAACGTGGAGTGGTTCGTATATATCTTAAAATGGCCTCCCAGCAAGTAGTGTCTAAAATTCTGGAGTGCATATACCATAGCTAACCCTTTGTGCTCGGTGGTGGAATAGTTCTTCTCCACCTTGGACAACCTTCTGCTTGCAAACGCGATAGGATGTTCCAAGTCTCCTCCACCAGCCTGTGTAAGTACTACTCCCAATGCTATACATGACGTGTCAACATGTACATGAAACTCCTTCTTCCAATCCAAGAAGACTAAGATCAGTGCAGTGACCTTCTTTTCTTTCAATACATCCAAGCTCTTCTTACAGTCCTCGTTCCAACAGAATGTGACCTCCTTCTTCAACAGCTTTTCCATAGGCGCGGTGATCTAGGCATAGTCTTTGATAAAATTTCTATAATATCCCATATGTCCTAGGGTAACACGCAGCTATTTCACACTCCTCGACTCTTCTAAGTTTAGTATCACAGTGATCTTCGTGGAATCTACCATCAATCCCTGTCTGCAAACCACATGAACCAGTAGGGTCCCAAAAGGAACAAAAAACAGGCATTGCTTCAAATTGAGCGCTGTCTGGTATCTTCGACAAGTATCTAGCATCAGGCATAGACTTTCCACATGGTGTTTTACCAGTCCAAATACAATCCAGTCACCAAAGTATGCTTCCAGGAACTTATGAATAAATTCCTTGAACGCAGCAATGACTATGCACGAGAAATCATAGGTGCATTCTTCAACCCAAATAGCATTACAGTGTACTGAAAACAACCCCACTCAGTTGCAAAGGTCATCTTTCTCCTATCCTCTGATGTAATTTTGATCTAATGGTTCCCAAAGAACCCAGCAGTGAAGGAATATGCTTCCTAGCCACCTACATGGTCCAACACTTCATCCGTGAACAGAGTCAGGAAAGAATCATGTATGCAAGTGTCATTCAACTTTCTGAGATCCATGCATATCCTTATTTCATCCTTCTGCTTCTTCTCTTGTACCACCATTGGGCTTAACCACTCATATTCTTCCATAGGCTCAATGATGCCTGACGCGATCATCTTGTCTATCTCTGAGCGGACCTTCTCCTTATACTTCGGATTGATACAGTAAGGTCTTTGCTTAACCGGCTTCGCGTTGGGCTTCAACGTGATCTTAATAACACCTAGGTCCGATTATCCCTTTTAGATCTATAAACTTGGTACGGAATAAATCCTGGTATTCGTGGAGCAATTCAGCAACCTTATCCACTGTTGTGTCGTCCCAGTAATCTCCAATCTTTGCGAACTTGGGCTCTACCTCTGTACCAATGTTTACCTATTTCGTTTTCAGTGGCGCGGTTATATCAGGATTCTCAACCAGTGGTCCTTCAACCTTGTGGTGACCTTCTATTTTAGGGATGTTAATCTTTTTTGGATCCTCATCCTCTTCTTCAGTGGTTACATTATAGCATTCTTGCACCTAACTTAGCTAAGTAGCCCACTTATGTTGAATCAGGTCCAAAGGATCCTACGGTATCCTAAAGATTGCTGCTTTCACCTCTTGTAGCACCTCGTCAATACAATCAAACCTATCTTCAAAGTTGAATTTCATTATGAATCGTTCACGCAGAATATCCCATTCACCTGTACCATGGTGGAGCTCGGTTTCTATGTACCAGTTCATCGGGACGACATTCAGGGTGTGACAGAACAAGTGCACCCATTTAGGTTGGGGCTTCTCTCCATAAGCCTGAGCCCATTTGGCCAAGTGCACGCATAGATCATCCTGTCCATCATATTTGTCTGTTATTCACACCTTCAGCTTTCCAAAGCATGTCCTCGTCATCCTCCTACATTCGTGCCAATCATCAAAGCTTCCCTTGTGCATACCTCACCATCTTGCGGGCATAGCGTGCAGTGCCCAGTCCAATGCCTGGAAGTGCTGCTTTTCTGGTACCTTCCTTTCAAATGCATCCAAAAAGATATCTACATCATTCAAACCATCATAAGTGGGTAGATTTCTTACCTCTAATGATACACAACATAGCGACCAGGTCATCATGTTACAGCTCAGCGTGGTTACTTCATGTAACCAATTCTTCCAGTGCTCTAATTCTTCATCAGAGACTAAGGTACAAGAACTCTCGTGATCCCATGTAATTCGTCCATCTGTTGTTGGATTCACCCAATCTTAGTCTCACGCTATTATCTTATAGATACATTCCATAATGTCATTGCTCTCATAATCGTGAACTGGTTCAGTATAGCGCGATCCTTCAGCAGGATCTAGGGGAACTATTACGCGCAACAATTTCTTCCCAAATATCACCTTTCACTTCTTTAAATTGATTACCCCATTCATATCAGTAGCCTAATCAATGCCAAGGAGCACAAGGTATGGGTTGCTATCATCCATAGTTTCTATTACTTCAAAGTCAGCCAGCACGCTTGCACCTTCAATATCTATAGTCGCCCCATGGGGATGATCTCCTGCTGGTTCACCATCCTTAGCTAAATGGGAGACCACTGCAGCGCGGGTCTCCCCATCCATTCCCAAGTTTGTTTGTTATGCTTCTTAACCTGAAAATGATACCCAAATACAGAATATGCAAAGAAAAGAGATCGATAACATAGAATATGCGAAGAAAAGATATCCAGAACACAGAATAGCGAAGACTTTATTATTCAGAGAGTAATGTTCACTTGCCTCTTCGAGGGGGCAACCTCCAAATAGAGCAGAGCTCGATTACAAAAATAAGACACGATGCTCCTCGCAGGGAGTTACTATCCTATATATATGACTCCTACAAGTAATACCACGGGTCAATACCGCTTATTACTAATACCGTTGGCCCATTTGCAACTAACTGTGGTTCCTTTATTAATTGGGATTAACCACTTACAATTATTAATATGGGCTTTATTGACTCTTAACTATGACGTGGTCCCATTACATAGATAAGGGGGTTAGGGTGGGACCCTAACATGCCCACCCCCTTAAGACTAGCCTTGTCCTCAAGGCTGAAAATGTGGAAACTGTTGCAGAATAGTGGCTGGCTCCCAAGTTGCATCTTCTGGAGAGGTGTATTTCCATTTGACTAGGACTTCCTTGATCATGTGGCCGCGCAGTTGCTTGACTCTTGTGTCGAGGACCTGTTCCGGTTGAAGCCAGATGGATCCTTCTTCGTCCAATTCCGGTAGATCCGTCTGAATTCTGCAATTATTCCCAATCACTTTCTTGAGGCATGAAACATGAAAAACTGGATGGATTTTTGCAGTAGGTGGCAGATCCAACTTGTAGGCCACTTCTCCAATGCGTTGAAGTACTTGATATGGTCCGTTGAATTTGGGAGGGAGTTTCTGACATCCTTTGTCTTTGAGTGATGTTTGCTTATATGGTTGGAGCCGTAAAAAGACCTGATCCCCTTCTTGAAATTGGCGCTCTGAGCGATGCTGGTCTACCTGTTGCTTCATGCGGTTCTGAGCTTGGTGAAGATTCTCTCGAAGATGGGCGAGCATAGTTGCGCAGTGTTGTAGGAGTTGATCCACTGCTTGGACTTTTGAGCAGCCCTTGAGATATGAAGTAGGTGAAGGTGGAAGTTGACCATATACTGCTTCATATGGAGTCATTTTGGTGGTTGCATGATAGTTGGTGTTATACCACCATTCTGCCAGAGGTAGCCATTGTACCCAAAGGTGTTGTTTTTCTGAAGTAAAACACCTAAGGTAGGTTTCCAGACATTTGTTGACTGCTTCAGTTTGACCATCTGTTTGCGGATGGTAGGAAGTACTGAGTTTTAGTTGCGTGCCTTGTATTCTGAAGAGTTCCTGCCAAAAATTGCTGGTGAAGATCGGGTCGCGGTCGGACACAATAGAAATGGGCATGTCATGCAATTTGAAGATCTGATCCATGAAAGTTTGAGCAACCAAGGTGGGTGTAAACGGGTGGGGGAGAGCGCAGAAATGAGCATACTTCGACAATCGGTCC
>APFE030611735.1:0-53182 GCA_000404065.3 Pinus taeda | reverse complement strand
GTTTCTCGTATGATAATGCATGTTTAGAGAAGGATTTCTCTTAATTGTCTTGTTTGTCACTAGAGAGTCTTAGGCTCCTAGGGAGGTTAGTTTTGTCAGCAAAAATAACTCTTTCCGCATGACAGAGAGGCAGGGCCTAAGGTTGTTAGGGTGGGGGGAACCATTGTGGAAAGAAGGTATTGCAGCGGAAAAGGGAGAGGGATCAGGAGGGAAGGATGGGGGATTGGTTGAGAGGAATGACCAATGTGAGTCGAGGGGATAGGGGATGGAGGGAATGTAATCCTGATCCGATGTAGATGCAGAGTGCATATGCAGTGCATAACATGGAGGATAAAAAACAAATACAGAGTCAGGGAGAGGAGCGAGAAGCCTCAATAGCAGCCCTCGATCGGGTCATCGGTGGGGAGGGAGGACGAGGAGTGCTTGTAGTCAGCAAATGATTTGGAGACCCCTTCCTGTTCATTGATGAGGTAGCTGGAGGATTTGAACCTGGAACGGATGTAGGGGCCTTAGCAGTCTCACCTTCTAGTCCCTTTGGAGAGTCTGAGACCGTTCGCACCAATGGGAATTCCTTGAATAAGTATCCAACATTTTGGCACCCGCGACATTTAAAAGGGACTCCTTCATAGTCCAGGATTTTAATCCTGGTGAAATTCTTCCATTGCAAAGTGATTTTCTCCTCTAATCCTTCTCTCGTATCTAGGTGTACCAGTATGTGAGCCAGAGACTTGTTCCTGGATTTGATATAGGACCTATCGTAGTCCAAATAGGTTCCCAGTGCATTCCTAATATGGAAAAACACATCCTCGGACCAATACTACAGGGGGAGTCTAGGCAATCTAACCCATAATGGTCCAACCCCAATCTGTTCTCTTTCAGGGTCAAAAAGCGGACTCCATCGCTTCAGCATGACCAGGGCCATTTTGATGTGCCAATATCTTGCAAATGCTCAGTTGGTGTATTCCTCTTGCATGAAGTGGAGCACAAACCAGTCGCGGGGCAGAGTCTGCACTTCCGGAAGATCTTTGGATATGTTGCCCCAAATCTCCTTGACCCAAAGGCTAAGTTACGTCATAGAGTGGGCATGACCCCAAACCCTACCCACCAGAACCTTAACAGTCATATTGACAACCTCTCCCATGTTCAAACCTTCCCCAAATTTGAGGGTGAGGTCCTTTCCCAAGGCCTTCACACACTTAATCTTTCACTTACCCGATCTAGGCACGGTCGGTTGGTCTTACAGAGGGTCTAGAGAGCCCTGATTCTCCTAGTTATTTTGTGCAGGGTGTCGGACCTTGATGATCAAGGTCTCAAAACAACCGGATGGGATTGTAGAGTAAGATATCATTGTAGTGGAGGAGGGGATACTAGGCTCAGATAAGATCTTCTTGGGCACGGTGGCTTGGTCGATCCCAGATGCGGGTGTGAAGGCCGACAAGCGCAATAGATCCCTCGAAGGTGAGGGTTCGAAGGGAGGGGATGATGGAGAGCAAGAAGCAAGCAGATGGAGGGTCATCGGTGAGAGCGGAGGGTAGTCAAGCTCCGGGGAGTCAATGGAGGATGCGGTAAAGGGGAGGCTAGTTGAAGATGGTCTGGGCAAGGTAATAATGGGAGTAGAGATGAAGCGAAACGGAACACATGATTCCTAGTGAGAAGATATAGTCGACATAGGGTTAGGGCTACGAATTATAGGGATATTGGGGTTAGGGTCAGCAGAATAATCCACCTTCTCTAATCCCATATCCTCCATGATGCAGCAGGCCTGGAGATAATTGAAAGTGGTGTTGACAACAAGAGGCACGAAGGGTAGCCAGCAGGTAGCGAAGAATGATAGCACATCTACAGGGATCCGACGGTTATAGAGGAACAAGGGTAGCGATTAACCATAACCCTTGCTTGGAACGGTCGCCATATTCCCTCCTCTCAGGGTTCCACTTCCTCATTTGTATATTCGAGAATAATTTATTAACTAGTTGGTGCTTTAAGGATATTATCAGAAATGTTAAAGATATAAATTATATTCAAATCACCACATCATTCTATGAGTAACATATTTTGGTTATGAAATTCTTTGATTATCAAAAATATAGAAAAATAGTTGGATCACAAAGCTAACAGAGATTTGACTAGAAGAAAACTAGAACTTTCATTGGTTTAGGACTCCTAAGCTTCTTCTTATTTGGGACCAATTATGTTGCTTTCATTTTTCAATTGAAGGAGGATAGAGACTTAATATTTTGAAGTGGCCCTTATTTTAAACCCCCCACCCCAAAGGACCTTCTCCTAATGTTTAGATGTTGGATTTTAATCTTGAATAGGACCTTCCCAATGTGGATTTTCCCCCTCTCTTGATATTCTTCCAATATTATTCAACCTTCTAGATCATTAATAATAGCAATGGAAGGTTTTTTATCTAACTTTTCAGGTTATGGGTAATAACATTAGTTTTGATAAGTTATCCCAAAGGCATGAGAATATTCCTACACATAGGTCTATACAAATGTATACCTTAAGAAAGGACTTATAGCAGCCATTCAATTGAATCCAAAATGTTGGTGGCATATTTAAGAACATGGTTCTGAACAACTTCAATTTAAATGTAATATTTGCATGAGTATGACCACTTTTAGTAGAGATTGTAAGAAAGGGCTAATTCTTCTATGCTTTGATCAAAGATGAAAACGACCAACAGAAGGAAGCAAAGGTAAACAATAGAGCCTCCCTCAAGGCCTAAAGCCTCTACCCCACCCTTAACTTGTATTTTGAAAAATCATTTTAAAGTCATTAAAGTAAATTGATATGAATGAAGAACCTCAAGATGCTTTCTATGGATATGAAGGGTGTAAGCAAGAGGAGGAAGTGGGTTAGGAAGAAGAGGAACCATAAATGAGTGAGACTGAACTCATCATAAAGGTGGAGGTAGAGTAAGCAAGGGATAAATCCATTCCTTCCCAAAAGGAACCAAATACAAACCCTCAAACCTCTTCATATGATGGCATTGTTAAATTAATGCTCCATTCCCCATAAATAATAATATGTAGGAAAACTTGAAAGAAGTTTAGGAATGTGAAGTAGAGAAAAATATAGCAATGTGCTCACATAGATCACTAGGAAACTTTTCTACTTTTTGCAATGCTCATGTGAAATTAGGTATTTTATTTATACACACGTTATTATGAAATCAATTCATTATGTATTATTCAAGTTCATATGTCTAGTTAGAATTAAAAACTTGGGCTACAAATAATCTACTAGCCACATCATGTGTTTGCAAGGTTGGAAGGAAAAAAGTAGGATGTATTACTTCTCCCTTGAATTTAATGTAAAAGGTTATATGAATGTGGATGGAATCCCCAAATTTTGTGTTAATTCGAATGAAACTATTGCAATGAAAAGAAATACAACTAAGAAATATTTTTAGGAAGGGAAACAATCCTAGGTTGTGGTTGAGGATAATGGTTCAAAGAACGTACACCATTAATATACTTCTCTAAATTAAATTACTAAACAATTTCATGCATAAGTAACTCAACACACTCCAATCCATGTCAAATGGGTCCTAAGATGAAGGGTTCTCCTTTGAACATTTGATGTCAACGTGGGTCCTATGATGAGATGTATCCTCCTAGAATTTGAGATTAATTTGGATCATTAGATGAGGTATATCCTCTAGACATTCATAGTGGGTCCTAATATGTGGGATTTTCTCCCGAAACTTAGGCCAACAAAAATAATCTAAGATGAAGGGTTCAAAGAAAATTCATGGGGGGCCTAAGAAAAAGGCTCATAAAATCTAAGCGATCCTTAGATGAGGTTTCCTCTCTCCTTCCAACACTGGATACCAAGAATAAATGAGTTCTAAGGTAGTGCTCATCTTTAGTGGAGTTCCTCACAGAGGTTACTATTGAATTTCAATAGGGAATCTGATGCAGGAGCATCTTACCCCCAAGTCAAAATACATTTTTACTAAACCTAGGGGTCTTGCATTTACCAAGGGAGTCGGTTCCTTAATTGAGTGTAATTGTTTAATTATTTGTATTTCCTATGTTTTTAAAGAAATCTAAAGAAAATTTGTAAATAGGGTTGAGATTGTAATCAGATCTACTTCTAAGAAGAGATCTTGAGAATAGTGAGTGAGTTAGAGAGATTTTAGAGTTAGTTAAATTTCTTGGAGAATAGGTGGATCTAAATGATCCTAGAATAGGGATTTGTTGAGGAAATTACAGAATTAAATTAGGAATTAAATTGTAATTCCACGTCTCATGAAAACTTGTAATAGTTAACAAAGTTAATTTTACTTAGGTGGCTTAGTTAATTCAAGTTGAGGTTCTAACTAGATTCATGTAGAGTGTCTCCTACATTTTAGGATCCCTAGTTGAGTTTATTTTGAGTTGTAGTTATTTAATTCAGATTAACTGAGTTAAAGTCAGTTAAATTAGTTCCAACTGATGGAGGAATTAGTGTGGGATCTAGTAGTGGTATGTAACCTGCAGTAGTGGGGTGTAACCAACAGTGATCAACCATTAAACTGAAGATTCACTCATAATTAACTCATGCATGTCAAATCAAAGAAAGACCCAGTTGATATTGGAGTTTAGGGACAACGTACTATTATTTGTATAATCATCTAAATTTTAGAGGTGGTGCGTGAAATCAGAGGAAGGCCTATGAAGATTGTGAAATTCATATTTGTGGAATTTCCCAATTAAATATGGGCTAATTCCCAAGGAAACTGCGCAAGGAAATAAGATCTTGGCAGGCAGTATAATTGGCTAAGTATTGGCTAGAGCTTGTCTGGGAAGCAATGAGATAGATAGAGATAGTGAAGAGGTTGCTTGGGCTTGAGAAAAGAACTATAATCTTCTCATACATTCTAATTAATACAGTATGCAGATAGCAGGGGCTTTTAGCTTTAGCTTTCCCCAAAAAATTATTGTGTTATGTGTGATTGAATTATTTCTCCTCCATGCTTCGTGATTTTATCAATCATTTATTATTTCTGCTGATGAGTAGAGTAGATTCAAGTCAATTTTTTTAGCATGTTACAATATTCAGTTTGAATCTACAAGTAATTTCTACATGGTATCATAGTTGAAATCACTATAGAATAGGAGAATACGAGTTTGTCTTTTACAGGAGAAATCGAATTTGTGGTATCATACTTCAAAACCAACAAGATGTCGTTCTACAGATTGGGACTCGAATATGCCCTTGAGGGTAGTTCGAACTATATTGTTTGGAAGGATGGTATGGAAGCAGTGTTGGAAGGCAATGGGCTTAAGGAATTCATAGAAAAATATATTCCTAAGCTAGCTGATGCTCAATATCTGGCAGAGTGAAGAAAATGTGTGGCAAAGGCGAGAAGGATTATCCAAGAAGGAGTTTGAGGTCATATTGTCTCGAACCTCCATGGTAAAGAAACTCCATTTGCAATGTGGAAGGCCTTGACAGACCTGTTTTAAAAAAGAAGTGACCACAGGAAGCTGCCAATGAAGGACAAGCTCAGAAAGATCAAGATGGATAAGGGTGATACAATATCGAAGTACTTGACCAAGTTCACCCAATGTCAGGATGAGATTGGAAGTTTCGATTTTATATTTGTTGAAGACGATTTGGTGTGCCTAGCACTTCTAGGCCTTCACAAGAGCTACTACAGCTACCATGACTCAGTTAATGGGAGGGAGAAGATACTAGAGTGGGAGCAATTATGTTCCAACTTGGTATAAGAAGGGATTCGACTAAACACCAAAGATGGATCCTCATCCAAGCATGATGAGGAGGAGAATTGTTCCTTAGCTAGAAAGGAGAAGAAATGGAAGGGGAATTCATCCTATTCCAAATCAGATTCCAGTCAGGGTGGTAAGAAGAAATACATGTCGAAGATTGTCACAAGCTGGGAAACTATGCCACAAAGTGTCCGCACAAGAAGGTCGGTAAGAAGCCCTCAAGAGGAGCAACAGGTGAAGCTCTTGCTTCAAAATTCGAGTTGGATTTCACCCTCATTGCTTGCATGGTGACATTATTTATGGCTAGTGTGTGGTACTTGGATAGTGGAGCCTCATTCCATATGACTAACAATAAAGAGTTCTCAGTGAATTGGAGGAGAAGGACCTCCAAATGCACATCGAGATGGGAGATGATGGGAGGTATAGCACGACCGACATTGGTATTGCTACCTTTCATAGGGAGTTTGGTTCTCCTCTCACATTAAAATATGCCATGTATGTTCCACATTTGAAGAACAATTTGGTTTCACTTTCCATGTTGGAGGACCGTGGCTACGATGTGATACTTAGCAAGGGAAAGGATTTCCTTTGTCAGATAGCCTCAGTATAGGTGAATAAGATTAGTTAGGGTGAAGAACCTATACAAATTAGATGTAGAATACTACACTTCTTTGAGCACTAAAGCAGAGAATGTGCAGATCCGAGACATCGGTGAGTTGTGGAATAGAACATTGGGTCATTTGCACGACAAAGCTTTGAAGATCATGTAGCAAATTTCTACAGGACTTCACAAGGGTACGCTAGAGTAGAGAGACACATGTAAAGGGTGTACATTGGGGAAGTACACGAAAGATCCATTTCATGATAAAGATAGTCAGGCACAAGCAATCCTTGATCGATTTCACTCAGATGTATGTAAACCGTTCTCGATAGCCTCCATGGCCAAGCATAGGTATTATGTAATATTTTTTGATTATTTTTCTCGTAAGTGATGGATATTCTTCATGAAGAAGAAATATTAGATGTTCGCTAAATTTTGTGAATTTAAATCACTTATCGAGAAAGATACAGGCAGGAAAGTTAAAGCTCTCGGAAGCAATAATGGTGGAGAATATGTGTCAAATAATTTCAAGAACTTATGTGCATTAGAAGACATTCGACGAGAGTTAATCGCACCCCATAACCCACAGCAGAATGGGGTGGCTAAAAGGAAGAACAAAAGTATTGTGGGAGCTACACAGGTGATGTTACATGATCAGAGCCTATTGTTTCACTTGTGGGTTGAAGAATGCAACATAGTTGTTTATTTGCATAACAGAAGCCCCCATCAAATTCTTGGGATTAGTACAACGAAAGAATATTTTTAGGGTAAGAAAATAGATGTGGCACACTTCAAGATCTTTGGTTCATCATTCTACTATCATGTTACCAAGAATGCACGGAAAAATCTAGAGCCAACAACTAAGTTGGGAATATTTTTGGGGTACACTGATACACCTCACAACTATCAAGTGTACCTTCCATCCAACAGGATGACATTGGTTCATAGAGATGTGAAGTTCAATGAAGAGAAGGTAATGAGATGTTCCCTTGAGAGAGAGCTTTAGTTACATGCAGATGAGGAGCTTTTAGCTCTGAAGGAGGAACCTCGGGATGATGTGGAGCAGCCACATGCAGAGGAGCAGAGAGTGGAAGCACTCACTCATGAAGATACTTTCAAAGATGGAAGGAAAAACACCAGGGAGGCTGACAAATTAACGCATGATGCTAGAGAGAATGTGGCATCACCCACATCATAGCGCAGGCAGAGGAGGTCACTAGATCGATACACTTGCTACATGGCTCTGATGAGTGAGTGTATAAATGGAGCCATCCTCATTCGAGGAAGCAATGTAGAAACTAGTATGGGTTGATGCCATGGTTGAGGAGTATGACTCCATTATCAAAAATAGTGTTTGGGAAGTGGTCCCAGGACTAGCAGGCATGTCAGTGGTGAGTTCCAGATGGCTTTACAAGATAAATAAAGTAGTAGATGGGAGTGTGGAGAAACACAAGGCCAGATTGTGGCTAGACGATCCTCTCAGGGAATTGATTACGATGAGACCTTTGCTCAAGTAGCAAGGTACTCTTCAATCAGATCTATTCTAGCATTTTCAGCATAGATGGGATGGAATATACATCATATGGATTTGAAGAAAACATTCCTCAACGGTATGATTGAGGAAGAGGTGTATATTGAGCAACTGGAAGGATTTGAGACCTTCAAAAAAGGTTCACATGTGTGTAGACTCAAGCGAGTGTTTTATGGACTAAAACAAGAACCCCGTGCTTGGTACACTAGGATTAGAAGCTATTTCATCGGGTTGAGTTTCACCAAAATTGAAGTAGATGTGAACCTTTGCTATATTATGGTTGAAGGTAAATTATTGATTATAGTATATATGTCGATGATTTGATTCTAACGGGTGATGGAAAGCTAATAAAATCTTGCGAAGAGGATCTTGCAAGAGAATTTGAGATGAAGGACCTGAGACTCATGCATTACTTTCTTGCTATGGAAATATGGCAAGGAGATGGGGAACTGTTTGCCTCTTAGGGAAAGTATGCAAACAAGATACTGAAGAAGTTCCACATGGAGAGTAGAAAACACATGGAGACTCCTCTAGCAGGTAACTGGAGCAAGGAGGATGCTACTTCAGGTGAAGTAGTGGAGGCTATTATTTATAGATAGCTTGTGGGATCACTTATGTATTTGGTGAATACACGACCAGACATGTATTTTTTAGTTAAACAACTTAGTCAAGCCATGGTTAAGCCAACAAAACTTTATTGGAATGCAGCTAAACATGTGTTGAGATACCTCAGAGGAACCAGTCAGCTTGGTCTTTGGTACAGACAGATAGAGGGAGTGAAGCTCCAAGGCTTCACATATGCATGTTGGGTAGGGAGTCCATCTAACAGAAAGAGCACATCAGGGGGAATCTGCAGTATTGGGTTAGCAGTAGTTTCTTGGTACAACAAGAATCAGATATTAGTTGCACTCAGTTGAGAAAAAGCAGAGAACATGGTTGTTAGTCAAGCAGCTTGTGAGGCTATCTGGATGAGGAAGATGCTTGTTGGATGATTTGATCAGAAAATGGATTCTATAGTGATTTACTGTGACAATCAGAGTTGTATCAAACTCTCTGAGAATCTTGTTTTTCATGATCAGTCCAAGCATATCAACATCTGATATCACCATTTTCAAGATTGTGTGCAGAGGAGAATCATGTTGCTGGAGTGTATTCCTATAGAGGAGTAGGATGCTAATATTTTGAAAAAGGAATTGTCAAGACGAAAATTATAGTTTCATAAAGGCAGGATCGGGGTAGCAGATAATCCTTGTCTTGTTGAGAGGGAGTGTTGAAAATGAAATAACAAAATCCTAATTTAATTTGACCTTGAGTTAAATTATAATTCCACATCTCATGACAACTTGTAATAGTTAACTAGGTTCATTTGACTTAGTTGGCTCAGTTAATTCAAGTTGAGGGTCTAACTAGAGTCATGTAGAGTGTCTCCTATTTTTTAGGAGCCCTGGTTGAGTTTATTTTAAGTTGTAATTATTTAATTCAATTTAACTAAGTTAAATTTAGTTAAACTAGTTCCAACTAATGGACGAATTAGTGGGGAGATCCAGTAGTGGGGTGTAACCTGCAGTAGTGGAGTGTAACCGGCAGTAATCAACCAGTAAACTGAAGATTTACTCATAATTAACTCATCATATGTCAGATCAGATAAAGACCTAGTTGATATTCGAGTTTAGGGACAATGTACTATCTATTATATAATCATTTGAATTGTACAGGTGGTGCATGCAATCAAAGGAAGGCCTATGAGGATTGCGCAATTCATATTTGTGGAATTTCCCAAATTAAATATGGGCTAATTCCCAAGGAAACTGTGCAATGAAATAGGAGCTTGACAAGCAAAAAAATTGTCTAAGTATTGGCTTAAGCTTGTCTGGGAAGCAGTTAGATAGATAGAGATAGTGCAAAGATTTCTCGGGCTTAAGAAAAGTACTATAATATTCTTATATTTTCTTATTAATGCAATATACAAATAGCATGGATTTTTAGATGTGGCTTTCTCCAGAAAATTATTGCGTTATGTGTGATTGAATTCTTTCTCTTTTATGCTTTGTGATTTCAAAGATCATTTCTTGTTTCGGTTGATGAATAGAGTAGATTCAAGTCAATTGTTTTAGCATATTACAATATACAGATTGAATCTACAAGGAATTTCTACAGGCAAAAAGGGCCAATTCATTGTAAATCAAGCCTAAGACCTTTGTAAATTGTTTGTATATAATATGAATAAATACTTTTTTTGAGTGTTTGATTCTATGAGAATCGAGCCCTTATCTATTATTGTGATTTTATATTATATGCATTATTGTGCCCTGTAGCCATAAGGAAATGAGGTTCATTACAAATTTGGGTAAGATTTAAGCTCAAGAGGGAGAGTGTTTTGAGAATGAGTATTAAAGTCAATGCAGAGGAGACCAAAACCCTTTTGAAATCATTGATCATCATTTTGATCAATGATCTAGAGGAAAATAAATATTGGAGACGAGTGCAAGCCTATTACGAAGATATTCAAGAAGTAATAACCTTATCACAGAGCCTTTTGAGAGTATATTAGAGTGGTGCAGCGGAAGTAGTGTAATCCAAATTTCCTAAATATAGAGAGATAAGGGTACGAGAGTAGTGTTGAATTCCATGTTAGAACATCCCCTTTATAGAATGGTTGAGCCTTAAGGGAAACTTGCAGACAGAAGGTGGAGATCAGGGTAGAAGGGCCAAGGATAGAGAAGGAGCCCAAGACTTAGTTTTATCAAGTCTTTGATGAGAGTCTATTAATTAACAAAGGCCCAGAAATAGAAATCAAGGTTATGTTGGAACAGATCATCAAGAGACAACATCGTGGTGATGTTTCCTGAAGTGTCTTCCATGGAAGATTAAAAGAGGAGCACATAAGGAATACTGGGGGTGAAAAGGATCAAGATGAGGTGGAAGTTAACCAAATTGTAAGGAGCGAGGATGATGTGGAGGTTTCTTTATTGGAATGATACTGACAAGTGGGCCACAAAGGAGTGTTGACTCCTCCCAAGGGTAAAGGGTTTGCGCACTTTTAAAATGGTCGGGGATGACAGCTCACAAGATCCAGGATCAATAGTTGATGTGAATAATTCCTATTCCCTAGATTGTATGTCCCGGAAGGAAAGCCTTTGTGAAAAGTTAATAATAGTCAGGGTGACGCATATGCTAGGTGACACATATTTTGGGTGACGTGTAAAGTTGGTTACAAAGTAAAATCGGGACCAATTACCCAATTAAAACATAGAGAGAGTGGGGCCATACACATAATGTGTGTGAACTAGATTGTTAATAATTGATGAGTTGTCCCAGGAATTTCAGAAACGTACTTAGGCTGTGGAATCTAGAATTTGATTATATGTTGCGATCATAACACAAAGAGCTTGAATAAAAGTAAGGGGATTATATTAATAATTCTCCCCATGCACTTATTATATAGGGAAATTCGATGTTACGGTGGTTTTGTCTATGGTTTGGGCCACGCATATATATAACACAAGGAGCTTGAATAAAAGTAAGGGGATTCTATTAATAATTCTCCCCATGCACTTATTATATAGGAAAATTCGATGTTACGGTGGTTTTGTCTATGGTTTGGGCCACGCATATAGATATAGGGAGAGAGAGAGAGAGAGGCTCAAGTGGCTATCATTTAAAAAGGGGATTATCTCTTTCCCTGGCATATATTTTGTATAAAGGGTTGCATGCCCATGTATTTGAAAGGGCTTGAATGCGACTACTTTTATAAAAGGTATGTATTATACCCTTACTACTCCTCCCACTGGGTTTAAAATATGCAGGTTTGGAATAGAAAGAGATGTATTTTTCATAAGGGATTAATAGAAGACATGTCAGATTTAGATAGAAAGAGGGTTGTTGGTCAGATCCTAGCCATGCATGCATCAAAAGTGGTATCAAAGCAGGTTTTAAACCTGATTATTGGAATGATTAAAGAAATAGTGGTAGTACTTGAAGAAAACCAGCAAAGGAGTGGTTTTAGGCAAAAATGGTGGAACAACACAATATAGCAGGACTGGATTAGGCGATTTCGAAAGAGGTAAAAAAAATTGTTTTGTAATTTATTAAGGTTGAAGATTGATGACCAAAGGGTGAACCTTTGAGGAAATGCACTGGAGATTTTGGGAGGAAAGGAATACAGAATTTCTTGAGTTAAAAGAACATTGAATTTATTTAGGAATTATAAAGTAGGAGTGATTTTTGTAAATTGAAGATGATTATAGGAGGATGAAAGAACTTATGTGCTCTTAAGGAGGATTGTTTCGAAGAGTATAGAGAATAAATTATTTTGGAGGAGAATTGGTTCAAAGGTGTGGACCAAAAGGAATATTTTTTAGCATAAGATCTCGGTACACGTATAATAAAATATGTATGATTTTTTCTTAACTTTGGTCATGAATAATTGTGTTTGAAGGTAGTAGAAAGGAAGATTGGTAGCAGCTAGTGTAGTAGTGAAGCTATGACGAAGGAAGAGTAAGCAAAGCTCTTAGAAAGAGGAATTGTGACAGAACCCTAGCAGTAAGATGAAATTGTTGATGAAAATACAACAAAGTTATCAAAGAGAATATAGAGGTGAGAAGATGAAGATGAAAAAGCCAATAGATTTGAAATCAGAGGAGTAGACTTGCTCAAGAAGGAGGAGAAGAGTTTCTACTACATAGGACTAGAAGAAAAGATGATACCAAGAGGATGACTTGGTATTGGTGACAAGTCGCAGACTTATTACAGTGATATAGAAGGCTTGTTCCAACTCACAAGTGGACAAGGAGAATCCATATAAGAAGGAAAGAATGGCTACTGATAGTCATGACAAGGGTTCAAATAGGAGAAGTCACAACCAAACCAAGAATAATTCCAAAGAAGTTGGCATAAATAATATGTGCAATTATGAGGAAATTGAGAAGGAGATGGTTGAGTTAAGAGAAGAACTCAATCATTTGAAGTAGTTTCTACAAGAAATCCAGGAATACCAAAGATATGGTTGGACAATGAAGAAGAAGTTGAGATGGCATCCATTGCAAAGGAAGCTAAGGCAGAGGATGTATGACATGTTGAAGGAAGAACTTAGAGTAATTGAGTATGAAATGATCATTTTTAACAAATTTTAATCCTTGATGAGAAGGAAGCCATAGATATAAAGGAGGAATTTATAGATAGCATGATGGACTATGGAATTAGTTAGTATTAGCATGAAGATAAGGTAGTTGAGGCATCGAATGAAGAGCCTTATTTTTTTTAATCTGAAACTTTGTGTATGATTGCAAGAGTGGTAGGTTGAGATGGAGACTTCTAGAAGAGATGGTTGAGATGGAGAAATTTTGCAAGCATGTGTTTATTGACCTTGAAGATGGTAAATTTGACAGGGAAGTTGTTATGATAGAGAAAATTAAAGGAGAATAGGCCTTAATTTATGTTCGGGAGGAGGAAAAACCAGCATCATCTCACCTTGGGAGTATGATACAAGAGCATCTTACCTCCAAGTCAAAATAAATTTTGACTAAAACTAGGTGTCTTTCATTTACCAAGGGAGTTAGTTCCCTAATTGAGTGTAATTGTTTGATTATTTGTATTTCCTATGTTTTTAAGGAAATCTAGACAAAATGTGTAAATATGATTGAGATTGTAATCAGATTTACTTCTAAGAATAGATCTCAAGTATATTGAGTGAGTTAGAAAGATTTTAGAGTTAGTTAGGTTTCTTGGAGGATAAGTGGATGTAGAGGATCCTAGAATAGGGATTTGTTGAAGAAATTGTGGATCTGAACTAGAAATTAGTTCAGAATCCTATTTGTATAATTATGTAACAAAAAAAACATGTATTGGGTATGTAGAAGGGTGGAGAGGTCTAGAGTAGAGGACTTAGGCCAAGTGGGCCAAAAGGGCCGAAAGGGCCAATTCATTGTAAATTAGGCCTATGAAGGCATAAAGACCTTTATAAATTGTTTGTATATAATATGAAGAAATACATTTTCCAATTGCTTGAGTCTATGAGAAGTGAGCCCTTACCTATTTCTATTAGTTTCTGTTATATGCATATAAGTGTTCCCTGTAATCATAAATAATTAAGGTTGATTGCAGATTTGGGTGAGATTTAAGCTCAAGAGGGAGATTATTTTGAGAACAAGCGTTAAAGTCAATGTAGAGGAGACCATAACACTTTTGACATCATTGATCAACATTGTGATCAATGATCCAAAGGAAAATAAATACTAGAGAGGAGCACAAGCTTTTTTTTCTTTTTTTTTTTCTGAGTAAAGACTAATTCTATTAAAAAAGATAAGAGTATAGTACAATCAAGCTTGCATGCAAGCGAAGTAGAAAAGAAAGGGGCCCAAGGAGATAGGCACTACCTTTCTCCTTGGCTAAGAACCAGGAGAGGGCTAAAGAGAACATGGAATAACAAAGAACCGGAACTAAGCTGAGAGAACTACCCTGAGGGGGCTGTTACTATCACACGACTTTTTTTTCCTTTTTTCTTGCTTACTTTGACCCATTCAGTGGAATTTGGCTGAGCCGAAACAAGTTGAAGACTGTTCTACCCTGGCGGCGGAATATCCTTCTCAGAAGCTAAGGATGAAGTGAAATGAGAACATTTCTGGGATATCTGAGAGACGGAGTGGTTTTCCGAATCATCCAAGGGAGCATCCAGCGGAATCTCAGCGTTCTGTCCATCTGCAACTATTTCCTCCTCATCTGAACTGGCGGAATCTGAATCCTCCATAGGCGGAGGAGGCGCACAGGGGTTCCAACTTTTGGACTTGGGCTTGCGCTTTGGAATCTTTTTTTTGTCGAGGTACTGGGGACAGGAACTTTGGAGATGTCCTGTTTGATGACAATGGTGGCAATGGAAAGTTGTGTTCTTGTAATCCAAGGTTTGAGTCCAATGGAAATCTCTATACTTGAGATTAATCTGATCTGGTAGTCCTTTGCTTATATCTATTTCTGCACAGATTCTACCAAATGTGTAGAGCCCATTTTCCTTTCAAGAAGAATCTACAGCCAAGTATCTTCCTAAAGTTTCTGCAATTGCTATGAAGACCGAAATATGCCACAGATGCGCCGGAAGGTTCGGGAGCCTAACCCAAATGGGAGTCTTGCTGATAACAACTGTAGAAGGGTTGAAGTCTGGAAACCAAGGGGTAAGAAAAAGCCCCGCCGAGCCCCAAAACCAAGGGCCTCCCGTTAAGACCTTCTGATAATCTTCATTTCGGTCAAAAACCACATTGAAGAATCCTTTTGAACATAAGTGTATCTCGCTTTTTTTAGTCCAATTGGTATGAATCCATTGGTATAGATCTGATGTGCGAGGCCATAGCCCATTGAATCTACATACAAGTGTGGCTTCTGCATAAATTTGATAGCGATCATCAATCCCAGGATGGGAGAGATTGATGGAAGGAATGTCCTCTGATTTGTCTACCAGAAAAGGCTTTGGAGCCTCAAATGGATGGCTTGCTGATGAAGAAGGTTGTGAATGGGTAACATCTTTGCGGACAACATCTTTAAAAGAGAAAGAAGGGGCAGAGGAGGTATGCCTGAAGGAACCCCCTCTCAAACGAAAAGTAGCTACAATAGAGGCATCCTTTTGAATGTTGTAAGAAGAGAGAGGAAGGGTAGTCGTAAGTTGCTTACCCTTGTATACCAATCTAAGGCAAGATGAGGGGATCCCTAGCCGGCCTTCAAGATTTTGCAAAAGGTCCTGCACAAGATCCATTGTGCGTGCCCATTGCATTGATGTCTTGCCCGAGAGGTTGACTTGGATCTGGAAAACGAGTGAATCTTCATGCAGATCTGGGTCAGATCTAGCTCCTGCTACCCGGCTCCAACCTTTGCTAATCTCAGAAGAGAGAGGACTGGAGCTTTGAAGGGCCTTCTCCTCCTGAATTTGCCGCAGGGGAAGGAAAGTAGAAGAGGGAAGGGTCCAAAGATTAATAAGCCTGTCAATGCGTTCCGCCGAGGAGAGTTTCGGGGAGATCCGTCCCGGCAGATCCAGGAATCTTAAAAAGTTTTGCAGATCTAGAACAGGGTAATAACTATCCTGGGTGAGCAGATAGAGCATTGATATGAATGGGCTTCCTTCCAGAGCGGAGAAATTCTTCCTGGGGGCCGCTGCCTGAGGATTGATAAGAGGGTACTCTGCGCGTTCTTCCTCAGACGCCATACCTTCATTTTGATGGGGTCGGCTCACGTGTGAAGCGGCTGCAACAGTCCATGATCTGTTGGCTACAGGACCGAGGGCTAAACAAATGAGGGGGGCTTTCAGACTATGATAGCCAGCAAGCATATTCGAGGTGGAAAATACCTGAAATCCGTGGATGCAATGCGCATCGCCGAAGGCAAATGTAACAGTGGAGAGGTTAACCAGAAACTCATGGAGGAAGCACTCGTCCCCTGCATCGACAAAACTGTCTCGAGGCTAGACAGCAGCCGAAAGCGAGGCGGCGGAAATATTTTTAGGGTTCATCTTTCCCAAGTCTCCGGTTAAAAATCGCTATAACATTCATACCCAGGAGCACATGCTTATTACAGAGAGATTGTAGAAGCAATAACCTTATGACAGATCCTTTTTAGAGTATAGCAGAGTGATGTAGTAGAAGCAGTGGAATCCAAAAAAAATGAAGATAGAGATATAAGGGTGTAAGAGTAGTGTTCAAGTCCATGTTAGAGCATCCCCATTATAGAATGGTCAAGCCTTAAGGGAAGCTTTCAAACAGATGGTTGAGATCAGGACAGAAGGGTCAAGGACAGAGAAGGAGTCCAAGACTTAGTTTTATCAAGTATTTTATGAGAGTGTGTTAATTAAAAAAATGCCAAGAAACAAAACTCAAGGTTCTCTCAGAACATATTTTCAAGAGATGGAGTTTGGGTGACGTGTCCTAGAGCGTGTTCCCTAGTATATGAAAAGAGGAGTACATAATAAATAGCGAGGGTGACAAGGACCTAGTTGAGGTGGAATTTAACCAATATATAAGGAGTAGGGATGATGTGGATGTTTCTTTATTGGAGCGAGACTAGCAAGTGGGCCACGAAGGAGTGTTGACTCCTCCCGGAGGTAAAGGGTTTGTAAAATTTTAAAACGGTCGGGGATGACAGCTTATGGGAGTCGGGATCAACAATTGATGAGAATTATTCTCATTCCAAAGATTCTATCTCGCGAAAGGAAAGCCTTTATGCAAAGTTAAGAAGAGCCAGGGTGACGAGGATTTTGGGTGACGTGTAAATTTGATTACGAGGAAAGTTGGGATCAACTACCCAATAAAAACACAGAGAGTGTGGGGCCATACACATAAGGTGTGTGAACTATATTGTTGAATAACTAATGAGTTGTCCCCATGAGTCTCAAAAAAGTACTCAGGTCAAGGAATCTAGGATCCGATTATATGTTGTGGTCATAAGACAAGGAGCTTGAATAAAGGTTAGGGGATTATATTAATAATTCTCCCCACGCACTTATTATAATAGGAAATCCGAGCTTATAATTTATAATAATATATCTAATATATATATATTATATATATAATAATATAGATAGATAGCGATATAAATATAAAGATATACATATATCAAGGCTCAAGTGGCTATCATTTAAAAAGGGGCTTATCCCTTTCCCAAGCATATATGTTGTATAAAGGGTCACGTGCAAGGGATTGAATCTGGTGGTTTTTATAAAGGGTATGTATTATACCCTTGCAGCTCCTCTCACTTAGTTTAAAATAGGTAGAATTGGAATAAAAGGGGATGTATTTCCTGTAATGGATTGATGGAAGTGTCTATCATATTTAGATATAAATATGGATTGTAACAACTCCAAGTTAAATTTCATGTAATAAATGATAATAAATACAAAATAAGACCAAGGTCACGAGACATGTATTCCAAGCTGAATGGAAGGTAAACATCCTAGTGGGCATCACCTGCGGTTTATTATGGCTATGGAAATTGGCAAAGGCAACGAGGCAATAATTGCATGTAATTATGAAAATAAAATAAAATAGGAGAAAAGGAAGGTGAAGAGACACAAATTTGCATGCAAGGGAAATTAGAGGGAAACTAAAGGAAAATGAAGAAAAATGAGACATCAATGATAAAAAGGCACATGAGAATCATTTGACAACTTTTTCCCATCCTTGGAGAAGATGTAGCGAAGGAAAGAGAACAAGCACTTGGAAAAGAAAGAAAAGGAAGGAAAAGGAAAGAAAAGGAGAGAAAAGGAAAGCAAGGAGAAGGTTGGATCAACAACTTTAGCAAGATGATTTTGTAGGTAACAGGTTTCATGTGTGATTTCCTAGCTGAGGTGTGAATGCATGGTACATGCATTTGTTTATTTGGTGCATTTGTTGTCATTGGCATGGGTTTTTCTTGGTTTGACAGTGGTTTTATCCTTTCCTTTCCATTTCATGGATAGTCATGGTGTGATGGGATTTATTTCTTGGTTGACTTTTGGATTCTTGGAAGGTTTTGGAACCAAGTGAGGTGGTTTCAAGAAAATTCCCAAGGTTTGGAGGTGGAGATGGTTATCTATGGGAATCTCTTGATAGGCAGGTGGAGACAGGAAAATTACTCAAGATATGGTGAATAATTCTGAGGTTTCCAAGCTTGATTTGGTTTTGTTATCTCGGGACCAGTTTAGGTGAGATCATGGTAGTTTGAGGGTGGAGGTGGTTTAACCTATAGATTCCCTTGGCTGTTTATGTCTTGGTATATCCCATGATATCCCACATTCATGCTTGGAATATAGCACGGGGGTGATTCACTGAAAGAAAATCTTGGTTCAACTCGATCTATGGTCAGGTGGTACGCAGAAGTCCCTGACTTTGTTGGATTTTTCATATGTTAATGAGAGTTATTTTCCTATTGTGATCTATGAGCCCTTGTACTAGTTATTATGTTGATTTGATGGTTTTTCTATCATGGTTATCTTCTAGTTATATGTTGGTTATAAGCATGGTTCTATGATGTGCTCTAGATATGGCTCTTGTTCATGATTTGATAAGTATTTGAATGGTTGATGAATGCATGGGCTAACAAGTGTTGTTTAATCTACTTGAGATGGAATTATACCTTCTTGGTGATTCTTAGATGAAGTTCAGAGGTTTATGATCATATATGCATCCATAATCTGTAGCTTATATGTCCACCATGTGTTTAACGATATGTCTATTGTGTATTGGGCCTGTCTAGGTCAAGATTTAGTTCAAGCTTGAATTTTTGGTATTGTTTCCATCTTAATCATTCTTCTGGAAAGTTTTAGACAGTTATAGGCAAGGGTTTGGAGGCTAGGCTGAAAAGGTGGCACAGATCCCGAAACTGCATGCTTAGAACTAAAGAATTTAGGTTATAACCACTGGAAACCACGCTTATGAGTGTGGTTGGAGCCTCATAACTGCATGCATGCCTTGTTGTGGGTGTTGTTAGGGGTTAGGCTAGAGAAAAAGAAGTTCCAACTCGATATATTATTCCAAGCTGAATGGAGGGTAAACATCTTAGTGGGCATCACTTGGGGCTTATTAGGGCTATGGAAATTAGTAAAGGCAAAGAGGCAATAATTGGCATTTAATTATGAAAATAAAATAAAATAGGAGAAAAGGAAGGTGAAGAGACACAAATTTGTATGCAAGGGAAATTAGAGGGAAAATGAAGAAAAATGAGACATCAATGATAAAAAGGCACCTGAGAATCAGTTGACAACTTTTTCCCATTCTTGGAGCAGGTGTAGTGAAGGAAAGAGAGCAAGCATCTAGACAAGTAAGCAAACAAAATCAAGGAGAAGGTTGGGTTAGTAACTTCAGCAAGAAGATTTTGCAGGTAACAGGTTGCATGTGTGATTTCCTAGCTGAGGTGTAAATGCATGGTAAATGCATTTATTGATTTGGTACATTTGTTATCATTGGCATGGGTTTTTCCTTGTTTGAAAATGGATTTAGCCTTGCCTCTCCATTTCCTAGATAGTCATGGTGTGATGGGATTCATTTCTTAGTTGTCTTTTGGATTCCCGGAAGGTTTTGGAACTGGGTGAGGTGGTCTCGAGAAAATTCTAAAGGGTTGGAGGTGGAGATGGTTATCTTCAAGAATCTATTGATAGGCAGGTGGAGACAAGAAAAATAGTCAAGGTATGGTGAAGAATTCTGAGGCATCCAAGTTTCATTTGGTTTTCTGATCTCAGGACTGGTTTAGGTGAAATCATGGTAGTTTGAGGGTGGAGGTGGTTTAACCTCTAGATTCCATTGGTTGTTTATGTCGTGGTATATCCCATGATATCCCACATTCATGCTTGGGATATGGCGCAGGGGTGATTGGCTGAAAGAAATATTTGGTTCAGCTCGATCTATGGTCGGGTGGTACATGGAAGTCCCTGACTTGGTTGGCTTTTTCATATGTTAATAACAGTTTTTCCTATTGTGATATATGAACCCTTGTACTAGTGATTATGTTGATTTTATGGTTGTTTTGGCATGGTTATGTTCTAGTTATAAGCATGGTTCTATGATGTGCTCTAGCTATGGCTCTTGTTCATGATTTGATAAGTATTTGAATGGTTTCTGAATGCATGGGATAACAAGTCTTATTTTAGCTACTTGAGAGGGAATTAGACCTTCTTGGTGATTCTCAGATGAATTTCAAAGGTTTATGATCATATATGCATCCATAACCTATAGCTTACATGTCCACCATGTGTTTGATGATATGTCTATTTTATACTAGGCTTGTCTAGGTCAAGGTCTTGTTCAAATTTGAATTGTTGGTATTGGTTTCATCTTAATCATTCTTCTAGAAAGTTGTAGATAGTTCTAGGCAGGTGATCCAAGATATATTGCTTATAGATGTATTAAATAATTACATGGATAAATTGCATCTTAACTATAGAAATTTAATTTTCACATGAGAGAAGAGGAGAAACACATAAAAGCATGAAAGAAGACAAGAGACTTGATAACAGAGTTCGTCCAATTTGGACTGTGTCTCTGGGCCCTGCTCAATCAATTGGGAGGCCTTCATTCATTAAGTGGCATGAGAAAGAAGAGTACAATCAACATATACAAAAAGGATTCTTATACCTCCAATCTGGAAAATGGCTGAAAATGGAGAGCTCTGTTGCAGAAACTAGCATCACCATTGAGTTCCTGTCATCTAGAGGTGCAAAATCGATATAAAACTTGCCCAATTTTGACACTGGACCAAAACAGACCCCCTGGAAAATGTGCTCAGGCAAGGTTCTACCCTTGTCATAGGCCTACTCATGGTTCTGCCACCTGCAATTCATCCACCTTGAAAATCATGCCCACTCTCCTCCT
This sequence comes from Pinus taeda, assembly GCA_000404065.3. NCBI lineage: Eukaryota > Viridiplantae > Streptophyta > Pinopsida > Pinales > Pinaceae > Pinus > Pinus taeda. Next base: position 32,008 of record APFE030611735.1, on the reverse strand, counting down.
CCTGGGCACATTGTGAAAAAGGGTTGATATAACGTTTGGTGAGCGAATCTACCAAGGAAAGTTGCTTTGGCACATTGGTTTAAAAAAGTAATCGTTGAGGAGGGTTCAGGGGATCAAATCCCGCCCCTCATTTTTTTATTACATAGCATTTTGAAATGTCATAGTGGGAGGCGGGTCTGCCGGTCCCGGTGGCCCACTCCCCCCAATTTCCATCAGCGGCCCGTTGTATACAGGTGAGGTGGAGGGGCAGCGGGGTTAACAGCCCGCACCCCCACCATATATTTATTATGTTTGTTGGTGGACTCTAGGGGTGGCAGGGTCATGGCTGCCCACCCCAATTCAAATATAATTTGGTTATGGTGGTTCCAGGGGTGGCGGGATCATGATCGCCCGCCTGTATTTTTATATATTTTTTTATTAAAATAAATAACCACCAAATTTTCCAAAACCTTAGGCGATATTAGACAAATTAACGGACCCACAATTTTGCCTGGAAAACTGGCTGGATTCTTGCCAAATTGCACCCTTCTTAAGCCTGCCACATGGGTAAGTCAACCCCGAACTTTGATTGCTTCTATCTTCTTCATACGAACTTAGATTGGAGTGTCGTTTGCACCATTGGAATTAGGGCAATGAGCACTTCGTTCTGATGTCATGTTAATCGAGTTTATGCCACTTTGAATTTTGAGCCTTTTTCATGCCACTGGTATCTAGAGATCCACCTGGATCAATCCTCCCATTGAGGAGCTTTTGGACTGCCAAAACATTTAGCAGTCAATTGGAAAGTGAGGGAATTGTTCCCTCACTCTTTATTTTTGCAACCATTTTGCCTTGCTAGGGTGCATTCCTTTGAAACCAACTCGAAGGTATTCCACATCTCCCCGTCGTAAAGTCTTGGTTCTTCTGTCAAGGATGATGCCTTCAGGAAAATCATTGAGATAATTTGGTGGAAAATCATCAATTGTAGGAACTGATTCCCCTCTTCGGTGTCCATAATCAATGGTGGCTCATAAAGCTTTAAATTTTCCACATTCACTATGGAGTACATTTGCATATATGTCGGCAAATCAAGACGAAAGGCATTGTCTCCAATCTTCTCCAAGATGGTGAATAGACCATACCGAATTGGTCACAACTTCTTCCCTTCTCCCTTCATTCTGTCCTTGCTGATATGCAACCACACTTTGTCGCCCACTTGAAATTGATGGTCAACTCGGTGTTTATCATGTTGAGCCTTGTACCGGGCTTGACTTTTCTCTAACTTCTCCTGTACTACTTAGTGAATCAATTGGATCCATTGAATGAACCATTGAACTTTGTCCATATCATCACATTCATTGGAGTCATCTTCCCTTCCAAACACCATATCAAAAGGACCTTTGGGCAGGTAGCCAAAACATGTCTCAAATAGTGAATGATGCATAGATGAGTGCATTTCTTAATTGTAGGAATGTTGCACATATGGAAGATGCTCATCCCACAACTTAGGATGTTTTCCATAATAGCCTCGCAACAAGTGTACCACGGTGCAGTTGACAACCTCTATCTATCCATCAGTTTGTGGATGAAATGTCGTGCTTCTTTTCAACTTGGTGTCCATCATCTTCCACAAGCTGGTCCAAAAATCTCTGAGAAAACGAGAGTCCCGATCTGACACAATCGATGTGGGCAACCCAAAATGGACCCAAACATGCTGAAAGAAGAGATAAGCAGTCTGCTCTGCAGTGATCTTCTTTTTACAAGGCATTAAAATACACATCTTACTAAAATCGTCAACGATGACATACAAATAGTCATGACCTTTTCTAGACAAAGGCAAACCTCCCACAAAATCCATTGACACACTTTCCCATGGATGAATCGGAATAGGAACTGGTGTGTAGAGCCCGAATTTTCTATTAGAGGGCTTTGAAACATAACACATCACACATCCCTTTACATAGTGATTCACAATGTTCTTCATATGAGGCCAAAAGCAAAATCTTTGTACATGGCACAAAGTTTTTTCAACACCAAAATGACTAGACACAAGGGAGGTGTGTGCCTCCCGGATTACATGTACCCTTTCCCCTATGGGTATGCATAATTTACCAAGGTGGTACAACAGTTTCCCCTGCAAGTGATAGTTGTCCACCTGTGAACCATGGGTTAGTTTTTCATAAATATCATTAAATTCATCATTGTTAGCATATTGTTCAGCATAAATTTCAAAAGATAACAAAGCATTATGCAAAATAATAGAAGCAGAAATAGGAGGACGAGATAGCATATCGGCCACTTTATTGCTGGTGCCCTTCTTATACTTTATTACCAGATGAAATTGCTGAAGAAAACCCATCCACTTGAAATAACAAGCTTGCTACAACTTTGTTTGTGACTGAAGATACTACAAGGGCTGATGATTCATATGGATGATGGTGTCCTTGCCGATCAGGTAGTTTTTCCACTTTTTCACAATCTGGACCAAGGCATATAACTCTTTGTCATAAGTGGGATAGTTTATCACAACCTGAGAGAATTTAGTTGAATGGTAACATATCGGCTTCTTTTGCTACATCAGTACAGCTCCCATGGAATATCCGCTAGTGTCTATCTCGATCTCGAATGGCTGTTGGAGATCTGGTAAGGCCAAGACTGGTGCGGTACTGATATTTTCTTTCAATGCTTCGAATGACTTCTATTGCTTTCCTCCTCATTGAAAGACTTGATTTACACTTGCAATAATATAGAAATTGGCAATAAATCTCCTCCAATACTGTACTACACCCAAAAAGTTGTGAACCTCGGTTACACTAGTAGGCTTAAGCCAATTTACAATTGCTTCAACTTTAGAAGGATCAATTCTTAACTAACCATGACCAACAATATGACCTAGGTAAACCAAATAGGCTTTCCCAAACTCACACTTTAACAATTTTACATAGAGTTTTTATTTTTTCAATACATCAAGCACTTTCTTTACATGGCATACATGTTCATTCCAGTTTTTACTAAAGACAAGAATATCATCTAGATATACAAGAAAAAATTCATCAATGAAAGGCCTAAAGAGATCATTCATGACCCTCATGAAAGTGGCTAGAGCATTGCAAAGTCCGAATGGCATCACCATCCATTCAAACAACTAATGTTTGGTCTTGAAGGTGGTCTTCCACACATCCTGCTATGCAAATCCAATTTGGTGAAATAGATAACATTCTTTAATTGATCTAGTAAATCATCAATGCGAGGGAGAGGGTAATGATTTTTCACCATGATTTTGATTAGTGCTTGGTAATCTACACACATCCTCCATGTGCCATATTTCTTCAGCACTAAGACAATCATTGAGTCGCACGGAGAAGTGATCGGTCTAACGACCCCTTGGTTCAATAGTTCTTGCACCTAATTTTTGATGTCCTCCATCTCAATAGTCGACATCCTGTACATGCCAATATTTGGTAAAGGAGTGTCATGTTGGAAATGGATCTCATGTTGGATTTCCCTCTTTGGAGGTAATCCCCTTGGTTCCTGAAACATCTCATCATAGTTAGAAATTAATTCACATAATTCCTTTTATTCACATGATCACAACCATGGAAAGCATCAAATAATTCTTCATCCTTCCCCCTTACAACCATAAGCATGCAACCCTTACTGGAATTCACCAACCTCTTCATTTGTCCTGCACTTGCAAGGCTGGCATTGATTTTAGTTTGATGATCCCTTACAATATATTCTACCCCATCTTTTGTGATTTCGTATTTGTTTTCATGACGAAAGAAGATTGCTTTTCTATCATATAGATATGGACTCCCTAACACCATGCCACAGATATCCAATGGTATCACATCAAGTTCTACCTCATCCACTATCTTAGAAGCAATCACAAATTTAACCTTTCACTGCTTAGTTACATTCAATTTTTCTTTATCATGTGTCCATCCAAGCGGATAAGGTTTTGGATGTGGTTTGGTTTCTAAGCCTAACTTCTTTACCAAGGACTCTGAAATTAAATTTGCTTGGGATCCAGTATCAAATAGAGTTTCCAATTCTGTATGATTTATGACAAATCTAATATGAAATAACTCAATTCTCTTTCGTTCATTAGGAAGAGACTCATTTATTGAACTAGTTCCTTCATGTGATTCTGAATTAACATGAGATGTAAGAGTACCTTTTGTTCCTATTTCTATGATCAATGCTTCATCTCCAGAATCGAATCTAAGGTCTTGCTACATAATTTCCATTGTCTTTTGCTTTCTTTTTCCTCCATACTTCTTTGGTCTCTTTTCCAGGTACAATTTCCAACAATGATCATCATCATGACCTTCCTTTTTAAAATGAGTGCAATAAGGCCTTTCTCCTTCATCTTTCTTGGTTGATATCATCCTCTTTTCCTTTCCCTTTCCTTTCACTTTGGGTTTTTCATTTGGAGGTTTGAAAGGTGGTTTCTTAGAATTATCATCTCTTTCATTTTTTCCCTTGTTCTCAAGATGAATGGCCTTTACACTGGCTAAGTCAATAGTAGCTGGTTCAAATAATAATAATGAATGTCTGATGTAACTATGTAATGATCCAATATACTTAGTTACTACTTCAGGTGAGTCAAGTGCAATGCCAAAATTAAGTGCTTGTTTTCTAAACTCCTCGGTAAAGCTTTGAATATCCTTACCTCTGCCTTGCCTTAAGTATTGCCAATCCATTAAGGCTTTTTGCTTATAACCCAAGGGATAAAATTGTTCCTTTAATGCAGAAATAAAATTGGGCCATGAGGAAAGAATATTACCCACACTCTTACTGCTTCGCAATTTTCTCTCCCACCAAATGAGAGAAGTGCCACTTAGCCGAAGAGAGGCCAGCTGAATCTTTGCCTCGTCCTCTTCGATTTGTTGAATCCTGCAATAGATTTCAATCTACCTAATCTAGTTATTAAGATTTTATGCATTACTTTCACCATTATACATGGGAAGATCAAATTTGACATCTAATTTAAAGAAAGGCTTCTTAAATGCATCCCTTGAATTTCTATGATAATGGTGATGAGAGGAAGAAGAACTTTCACTCGTTGAAGGAGAAGGAGGGGGTTCTTATCCACCATTTCCATGCACTGAACTTTGTTCTTCTAGATTTCTCTCTTTTTCTTTCTCCAGCCTTGAAAGCAACTGATCGACCTTTTCTACCATTGTATAGAAGGTTTTGTAGTAGTTGTGCTCCTCTTCATAACGAGCCTCTTCATCTGCCATGTTTCTCCTTCGATGTGCATGCCCCGCTTCGGGATCGAAATACTTTAGCTTCCCTTCGCCTTTTCGGAGCCTGTTTCTTGTTAGCATACAAACATGTAATTCACATCTACAAAGACCTGCTCTGATACCACTTGATCCAAGATCTTTTTCTTACAGGTATATTAAATAATTACATGGATAAATTTCAGCTTAACCATAGAAATTTAATTTTCACATGAGAGAAGAGGAGAAACACATAAAAGCATGAAAAAAGACAACAGACTTGATAACGGAGTTTGTCCAATTTGGACTACGTCTCCGGACCCTGCTCAATCAATGGGGAGGCCTTCATTCATTAAGTGGCATGAGAAAGAAGAGTACAATCAACATTTACAAAAAGGAGTCTTATACCTCCAATCTAGAAAATGGCCAAAAAAATGGAGAGCTCTGTTGTAGAAAGGCATCACCATTGAGTTCCTGTCATCGAGAGGTGAAAAATCGATATAAAACTTGCCCAATTTTAACACTAGACCAAAACTGACCCCTGGAAAATGTGCTCAGGCAAGGTTCTACCCCCTGTCACAGGGTTGCTCATAGTTCCACCACCTGCAATTCATCCACCTCAAAAAATGTGCCCACTCTCCTCCTCCTGGGCGCACTATGCAAAAGGGTTGACATAACGTTTGGTGGGCAGATCTACTAAGGAAAGTCGGTTTGGCGCATTGGTTTAAAAAAGTAATCGTTGAGGAGGGGTCGAGGGATCAAATCATACCCCTCCTTTTTTTATTACATAGCAGTTTGAAATGTCATAGTGGGAGGCGAGTCTGCCAGTCCTGGTGACCCGCTCCCCCCCAATTTCTATCAGCGAGCCGTTGTATATAGGTGAGGTGGAGGGGCGACGGGGTTGACAACCCATGCCCACACCATATATTTATTATGTTTGTTGGTGGACTCCGGGGGTGGCGGGGTCATGGCCGCCCACCCCAATTCAAATATAATTTGATTATGGTGGTTCTGGGGGTGACATGGTCATGGTCGCTCACGCCATATTTTTATATATTTTTTTATTAAAATAAATAACCACAAAATTTTCTAGAACCTTAGGCGATATTAGAAAAATTAATAGACCCACAATTTCGCCTAGGAAACTGGTCGGATTCCAGTGCTAGATTCTTGCAAAATTGTGCCCTCCTTAAGCCTGCCACATTGGTAAGTCAACCCCGAATTTTGACTACTTCTATCTTCTTCATACGAACTCGGATTGGAGTGTCATTTGCACCGTTGGAATCAAGGTGACAAGAACTTCGATCTGGTGTCAAGTTAGTGGACTCTATGCCACTTTGAATTTTGAGCCTTTTTCATGCCATTGGTGTTTAGAGATCCACCTAGATTAGCAGGGGTATGGAGGCTAGGTTGAAAAGGTGGCATAGATCCTAAAATTGCATGCTTAGAGCTAAAGAATTTAGGTCATAACCACTAGAAACCATGCTTATGAATGTGTTTGGAGCCTCATAATTGCATGCATTCCCTTTTGTTGGTTGTTGGCCCCACTTCCATTACTCGAACTTGGAGGCCGAGTCATGTCATAGTATCAATCCACTTCAAATTTATGTGCAGGGGTAAAAGTGTGTAAATGTGGGGAGGTGTGCATTATAGGGATGTTGGTCGTATCTTAGCCACACCTACATCATAGTCTAATAGAAATTAAAAAATCATATCCTTATGAGCTAGTTCAAGTGGTTGTGTGTTGTTGGATTAATGCAAGGGGCCTTTGGGCCGATTCATTAGAATAGATGCCTTTGTTTCCATAGGAATCACTTAATGATCCCTATCAAATCATTCATTATAATCAATGCCAGTGGAAATTTGAGGAAATAAGAAACACCTAACAATTTTGTTCTTCAAAAAGAAAAAAGAAAAAAGTTACCGAAGCCTAAATCTAATCTCTAATAAAAACCACTAAAACCTATGATGTGTACAACCAATCTAAAGTTAGAGATAAATCTTCGAAAGCTTCTGATACATAATAAATCTCTTAACTTACAATCTAGTAATGTATGAGGTGATTATCATATAAGTTGAACTTAAAAAGAGTGTAGATTCCAAAAATATTTTAGAATCTTATGGACAGGAATGAAGTCAATTATTTGACTTCACTCCTATCCAACAAATTCAAAAATATTCCCAAAATGTATAATCTAAATAAAAATTTCCTAAAATATTATAGAGTTAAATAATTTAAAAATAAAACATCACACAAATATATATATTCTACTCCATAAAAATCTTCAATTTAAAAAAACCAAAAAACCCACATGATGGTAAAGAGTGCAATTACATAGCTTAAAAACAATGTCATTTCTAAGATTAAAAAATATGGCATATAAAGATGAAGCGGCCTCCTTACATGGTCTTTAGAGATAAAGTGTGCATATGCATGTGATAACCTTGGGTCTTTAGAGATAAAGCATGCATATACATGTGATACCCTTGGCACAATTTCTTTTTGCAAACAATATTATTTATATTCACTTGTAAATATTGTGGAAGTATTGGTTGTGGGGCCAAGACCAAAGTTGGCTAACAGATGTAAAAGTTAATATATTGTTATGAATAAAATATTATTTCACTATTTTTATTTGGAAATATAATAGGATCCACCACATGAGTAGTTAGGCTTCCAACTGTCAGGAAGAAATTATGAATCAATTTTAGTCCAAGAAGGATAGTTTAGTAATGGCAGTTGCCATATTCAAGAAAATAAATTCTCCATCTCTAAAATTGACTCCCCACTAGAATTTCATGTGCTCCTTTTGTTCTCAGCAACATGTGCTACATCATAACAATTTTTCCATGAATAAGAAAATAATAATTACTGAAAAATCATTTTAACTCAAGATTCTAAACAATTATTGGTTAAACATAATAAAAATGACCATTGAACAATGATTTGGAAGGAAGAATAGTCAATCTATACATTATTAAGAAGAAGAAAGCTTACAACCAGATGTCGAAGTGACAAAAGAACCTCTTCTAGCTCCTAGATACTATACTCCCTCTCTCTCTTAGTAGTGATCTCGACAACATAACAATGCTACGAATTCTAATCCCTTTCTCAACGGCCAAGATCTCAATTTATAGGTAAATGGAGGCTATGGGGATTGTTAGTTTCTCTCTAGTACAAATTAGGAACAAGATTTGGATTAGGTGAAGTTTCTTCATGTAAATACTTTTAGCTTCTTTTAGATGCTTTGTTTGTATAGACAAAATCTAAAGATGAGGTCGAGGCGACTGCATTCCACCATATGATAGTTTCCAATCATGAACAAGAGTGTCACAATGAGTTAACTCTGGCTTTTTTACTCGTGACTGGGCGATTTGTGGTAATGCATGCTAGCTGAAAGAGAGTGATGTATAGTCTAGGGTAACGCGGTCTACAGAGTAAGTGACCCACATTATAACAATTGTTTTTGAGAACAAAGGGTGTGCTACAGTCATAAGGAGGCTAGAGAAAATGGTTGAACTTTGACCAAAAGAAAAGTGATCTCCTATGATATGATGAGGAGATATTTTAGTGATAATAGATGCACTCTTCATGTTTCTCACAAGCACATCACTCTGACATCAATGACAACACCATTCAATAATCTTCCCCTTTTTCCTTGATGGAAACATTCATAATCCCCATATGATTATTGATCCCCCTATATCCATGCTTCTGATATTTCTCTCCTGATTTATCTCCCCCTTTGATATTAATGACAAAGGCTAACTCCCCATGACAAAGCATCTCCCTCTATCTTCCCGCAATTTTCCTTTCTCCCCTGGCAGTTTCTCTCCCCCCGTCTTATTGTGCCTCTCATGGCTTTTCATTCTGTGACTAGATAATTTGACTAGTCAATATTCTTTACTGAAAAATCACCTCTATTATAATGACAATGATTCCTTTTGTAATTCTTTCAAGCTCAATCTTGAAGTGCCACAAAATTGTCCATGACTCTGCTTTTCAAGTCTATTACTCCATTGTACATAAAGTTGTCTAATATGTCCATAATGTTGAAAATAGCAACAAGAAATGATAAAAATAGAAATGCTAAAAATAACATTGCTATAAATAGCATTTTAGGATATACTCCAACTCTGTTGAAAATAGCAAAAAATAGAAATGCTAAAAATAACATTGCTATAAATAGCATTTCGGGATATATTCCAATTTTGATTTGTCCTTGAATCAAAATTGAGAATTAAAATTCGAATTTAGTCTCACTAGTTGTTTGAAAAATAATTAATTAATTCATCTTGAGTTAATTTAGTTGGAGAAAATCAAACATGAAGTCTTTGTGAGACATGCAACAGTTTATCCCTTTGATAAGAAAGTTATCCCTTAATTAAGGAGATAAGGATGAGTTGTATTTGAGTTGTAATTAGTTAGCTCATTAACTGAGTTAAGTCCAGTTAAATTAGTTCCAAATAGTTTTTGGAACTAATTGTGAGTTCAGTCAGTTAATGCATGCATGCATGCAACTAGTGTTCTCCAGATAACTGAATATTCTCTCATAATAACTCATGCATGTCAGTTCAGACAGAGACCCAGTTGAGATTAAAGGCATGCGATAGTGTACTATCAGTTGGAGGAATTTTCCTATAAAGGAAACTCATCCATGCAGAAGGAATTCATTCCTTCAGGATTGCGCAGTTACTACAGAGGTCAGAGTAGTGTGTGAGGGGAGAATCACACAGGTTGTAACTAGAGGACCCAGGAGAAACTGCAGAAGGAAATAGGAGGCTTGGAGGACTGAAGGAAGGCATATGTGTTGTCTATTCTGTCTATGAGCAGTAGTGAGGGATTGTACTGAGAGTTGGATAGCTTGAGAGCTAAAGCTTTGTGTAATCCTGAGATATTTCCACTTTTATGATAATACAGATAGAGGGGTTTTTAGCTAAGGCTTTCCCAGAGTATTCCTCTGTGTTTCATGTGTGATTGAATCTTCTTCTCTATTATATGTGTTTTGTTTGATCTTTCTCAAATTAATTAAGCTTGCGCAAGTTTGACAGTAGAAGTAGATTGAGTATTTTTCTTTAGTACATTGCATAATCAGTTTATTATACAGTGAGAATTTCTACATGGTATCAGAGCTAGCCGATCTATAGAGAAACTTATACACATAACGTTGATCATTGTTTTGATGACTTTTTCACATCTTCCATTAAACCATTGTAATTTTTCCATTCCAAATCAAGTTTCCCAAAGGGTATATCTTTAAATTTATAATTGTTGCTACTTAGAATTCCCCCTGTCATGCGGAAAGAGTTATATTTGCGGACAAACCTAACCTCCCTAGGAGTCTAAGACTCTCTAGTGACAAACAAAACAAACAAGAGCAATCCTTCTCTAAACATACATTATCCTATGAGAAACCAAGTGTTGTTCGATCCTACCTCAAATCCAACGCTTGTTGTAGCAGTCCAGCCTTGCTGATCCAGATGAGCTCCTCCTTCACTTTAAGACCTGCATACACTAACAGTCAAACGATTACATAACACCTGAATTTTCATAAAACAAAGCATATTCATCATATAGACCAAGGAGTACATGAAATAATTCATTAACAACAAATATCATTAAGAAGAATGGACTTATTTGTATTAAGGAAACAAAAAAGGAACCATTAACACCTGAGCCTTGGTGTTGTGCAAGCTCCTCCCAGGGTCCAGCAAGAGATTTCCTCTACTTTGACAAGCTCACCCACTTCCAATATGGCAACAAGAAAGGATGGTAATCTCTCCTCACAAGTTAACAATGGAAGTCCTAATTCCAGCAGCATCTACCCTTTGAATGTTCAGCTTTCAACCTCCCCTCCTCTGGCCCAATGCCTGTATTTATAGTGTTATAGAGGAAGTTATTCAGTTCCAACATCAATGGGATACTCCCTCTTTTGGATGGGGTAGCTCCTCTCTTGATGGGATAAGTTCCTCTATCATAGGGATGCATGAACCTTCTGGAGGCGCTCAATACACGTCAAACACTCTTCTAGAAGGCTCTAGAAGTGACCACAAGTAACTTTTTAAAGATGAAACTCGCGCCTTTTGACCTTTCCAGGGGTATGCACCCACCTTTGGCTTACATAGCGTACAAGTACGCAGGTACAGTGTGTTTGGGATGCGTACACGCAGGCAAGGTAGAGAGAACCTGCGTACCCAGAGATAAACATGTTTTTTTAGTGACTTTCTCTCTTTTTTGAAGTTTGACATGAAGAGCAGAGGTATTAGGCTTGACAAGGAGGATAATATGACTATTGATGGAGCCATATTAACTACAGATAGTCATGGTGACAAATTGCAGTGTAACACCCCCTCTTTAACATTCACAGTACTAAGAATCTCCAAGCTATATTATTTAGAATGATATATGAATCTGCTCTACTACAGGATTAGTTTGAACCTTAACATCTTCCTTTGTACCTGTAGATTCCTCATGGTCCCATGATCTTACGAATCCTATGAGTGTTACCTTTGGGATTTCTTAATTCACCAGTTCTTCTTTCTTTTTTTCTTCTCCAAACCTTTGTGTACTTGATATTAGTGTTTCCACTCATGAAAGAACTCATCATGCTTCTACATTTATGAGTTATTTGTCCATTGTTATGGAAATTGTACCATTCACTATGGTACTTGAATAATGGAGACACTGGAATATACTTTCTGATAATGAAGCCATTTGGATATTCTTCTTATGTTATTACAAACTTGCTTCTATGGTTTTGATAATATCCTTGATAATAATCCATGTTGTAAGCTTTGCAATCCCTAGCCTTATGCCCAAAATTTGTAGATGAATAACAATAACCAAGAAATATAAGAGTGTAATTGGATGATATGGCTAACCTTAATGATGTTGATATTTTGAATACATTATTCCTTGGAGGAGGTCCAATCCTTTGTTGATCTTTGTACTTGATTACATCAGCATAACTCCTTCGAGCAGTAACACTTTCAATCTTCTTTTTTCTTTCACTTTGCTTTGACCTTTAAATAATGATGACTTTGTTTTTAGGCTTCTCTTCAATATTTCTCTGTGGGGGCTTGGAACTTTTGCCTTCATTGTATGGAACTTCACCCACATAGTCAATAATTGACAATATACCTTCTCTTCTTTCTACTTATCTTTCCTTCAGTTTTAATCGAGCAATTTCTTGATCATTTTCATTAATGAAAGTATTTTTCCTTTTATCATCTTGCATTTTCTCCTTCTACCATTCCTTGATCATGTTTATTTCAGCTATATTTGTGTCAAGTTCCTTTTTATTTTAAATAACCTCTGCTTCAAGCATTTGATTTTCCTTGTTTTCCTAAGATAAATTAAGGTACTGATCAATTTTTTTAGGTCCCTATAATACAATTGTAGCCCCCATATTGTTATTATTGTTCCCCATAGAATACCATTATTATTATTGTTGTGTCCTTACATTATTATTATTATGTAAGCCCTAATTATATTTTGACCCTTTAGACTGCTATATATACCAAGGAGGTATTGTCATTTGAATCATCCAAGAATTGATCATTTGTCTGATGTAAAGGGAGGTTTCCCCCTTGAAGTGGCTTATTATATAGTATTTTATATATTTTTATTATGTTTCTGTGCTATTTTGATATGGATACATAACATTTTGTATCATAACTCTTGGTTCTAGGGTTTTTTTGCATTAAATGGGTCATCGTGGCATTTTCACTATAGTTTTTTTTAGAAAAGCTTGAAACCGTAAAATTTATACCATATGGAGATGAAGTATTGATGAACATATGGTTACAATTTAGACCTTAGATGTTATATTTTCATAGATATGGTCCAAGGAAGTTATGATTTATGTATATTTTAAAAATTAGTCTCAAGCATGTGTCCTGGGGAAAATCATCATAATTTCCTTCTCGAACACCAACTTTGAATTCTAAAAAGTTAATGAAATTGCGTGGACTATAGTTTTTTGGGTACTAGTTTCATGGCCAAAAGTTAGAACAGTGACATGTGGTATACTGTACAAGTTCGCTCTACTGAACCAATCCATACTCAGTTCATTGTGAGATATTTGGCATAACTTTTCAAGAATCCAATCTCGATCTAACTTGTGGAGTTAGAAAGAATACATAGAGAAATATGTTATGATGGAATTTCAGATATTGGGAAGCCAAAAGCATAGAGATACAATAGATTCAAGGTCAGCGATATCAACAAGCTCAAAATAAAGCTCTTAAACGTTGTGTATTTGTAAATTTGCATACCTTTTGTTCGAAAAATTAGTTTGAAGTGATTCAAAGGGAATACTAAAGCATATATATCATTAATTAGTTCCAAAAATGACTCCAAAAAAAATGCTACACCAATTAAGCCCTCAAAAATATCTACTATGACGCATGAAGAAGAGGAAGAAATGCAACATGATATATCAAAATTACAAGAACAATTGATACAAGTTTCGATATCACAAAGAGCAACCAAAAATAAATTGGAATCTAAGATAGTTGGTTTAGAAGAAAAAATAAAAAGGAACATGGAAGTTTTGAGGGATGGTTTATAAGCATAAATGGAAGGCTTGACAAATTTGTTATAAGAAATGCTTCCTAATGGTGACAAGGTATTCCAAGAAACACATGATGAGATAAAAAGGAAAGTGAATTGTGATTTTAGAGACTCTAACCTTGGGTTGAAGACCAACCATATTCCAAAGATCGATATGAGGAAGTTTGATCGAAAGGATCCTGTAACATGAATATTGCAGATGGAGCAATTATTTGATCTACATGATGTGCAACATACACACAAAATTACGCATTACATCTTTATATTTAGAACCCAATCAATTTGTGTGGTATCGATGGATTTGTTCTTGTAAATCACTTATCAATTGGATAATTTTTACAGAGGAATTGACAGCACATTATGAGGATACAAAGAGTAATACCTCCTTTAGCCAATTGATAAATCTTAAACAAAAGGTTTCAATGGCAAAGCACATTGACAACTTCCAAAGATTGAACATCAAGGTAACCGATATTTGAGAGGATCATCTCATCGATGTCTTCATAGGGACTTTAAAGGATAAAATCCAAGATGAGGTTCGGATGGGAACCTAATTCATTAGAGAATGCATTCAGGGTGGTAGGAAAAGTTGAAAGTAAAATTATGGCAACAAGGAGTTCTACCACTAACAACTATAAATATGGAAGTGTTGTCACTCCTATCCTCCTATAACCTACAAATTTGACACCACAAAAACTAGAAGAAAAAAGAAAAAGAATTTGTTACAATTGTGATAGAAAATACACTAGTGGTCATAAGTGTGTTGAGAAAAAATGATTTTACACATATTGTGAAGAGGAGGAAGAAAAGGAACAAGAAACATCAAAGGAAGAATATATACACCAGGAACCAACCCTAGCGGCTGAAAAAGAAGAAATTTGTATGACCATATCTTGTAATACATTGGTGGGAATTACCACTCCATAAACTCTCAATATAGAAGGATATATCAAGAATAAAAAAGTATTAGTAATGATTCATTTGGGTAGTACCCATAATTTTATTCATTTTAATATAGCCAAGGATTTGAATTGCTTTCTATATCTGGTACCAAAGTTTCAAGTGATGGTTGCAAATGGAATAACTATAAATTTGTTAGGGAAGTGCCATAATATCAATCTAATGATTAAGAATATGTATTGAATAATCCAATTCTTGACATTCCAATGGGTGGTGTTGATGTTTTATTAGAAGTCCAATGGTTACAATCTATAGGAATGATAACTTTTAATTTTCAATAATTTTTCTTAAAAAAATTAAGGGAATAAAAGGAAATTTAAAAAAGGGGTATCGCAAGGAAACCTACGAAGATAATCAACTCTAATGGCATGAAAAAAAATTTGAAGAAAGAACAACAAGGGGTAATTGAAAAATTATTCTCACTAGATGTTCAAACATCTAAGTCATCCATTTCTCAAGATCTCCAAAAAGTGATTGAAAATAATTCCAAGGTATTTGAGACTCTCAAAGTTATCCCACATATTCATGATCATGATCATGCTATTAACTTGATTCCAGGAAGTGTTCCTCCAAACATCAAAACTTACAGATATCCATATGCCCAAAAGAGTGAAATTGAACATGTGGTTGCAGAAATTCTAGAGGCAAGTATAATTCAACCTAGCCAAAGTTCTTTCTCTTCTCCAATAGTATTGGTGCACAAGAAGGATGGACAATAGCAAATGTGTCAGCATTATAGAGATCTCAACAAGTTCACTATTAAAGATAAATTTCCCATTCCTGTCATTGATGAATTTTTAGATGAACTACATGGAGCAATTTACTTCACCAAGTTGGATCTTTGTTCATGATATCATCAAATTAGAATGAAGACAGAAGACATTCTAAAAACAGTATTCATAACTCATTAAGGTCATCATAATTTTTTGGACATGCCTTTTGGTCTTACTAATGCACCTTCCACATTTCAAGTTTTGATGAATTCCATTTTCAAACCCTTCCTTAGAAAATTTGTGCAGTATTTTTTGATGATATTCTAATCTTCAGCAAGTCTTGGAAATATCATGTTCAACATGTTGACAAGGTGCTCAAACTATTAGAGGAGAAACGATTGTATGCAAAACCCTCCAAATGTTTCTTTGGGGTACAGGGAGTGGAATATTTGGGTCATATTGTATCTCATGAGGGTGTTAAGGTAGAGCCTAAAAAAATTAAAGCCATAAAAGAATGTAAAATCCCCACAACCTTAAAGTATCTTTCAGGATTTCTTAGGATGACATGGTATCATTGCAATTTTTTTAAGAATTATGGTAAAATAGCAGCACATGTAACAACATTCCTAAAGAAAGTGTTGAAAATAGCAGCAAGAAATGTTAAAAATAGCATCAAGAAAAATCCTAATTTAATTTGTCCTTGAATTAAATTGGGAATAAAATTGTAATTCCACATCTCATGATAACTTGTAATAGTTAACTAAGTTTATTTGACTTAGTTGGTTCAGTTAATTTGAGTTGAGGGTCTAACTAGAGTCATGTAGAGTGTCTCCTACACTTAGGAGCACTAGTTGAGTTTATTTTGAGTTGTAATTATTTAATTCAGTCTAATTGAGTTAAAGTCAGTTAAACTAGTCCCAACAGATGGAGTAATTAGTGGGAGGTCCAGTAGTGGGGTGTAACTTATTGTAGTGGGGTGTGACTTACTGTAGTGGGGTGTGACTTATTGTAGTGGGGTGTAACCGACAGTAGTGGGGTATAACCTGCAGCAATGGGATGTAACCAACACTGATTAGTAAATTGAATATTCACTCATAATTAACTCATGCATGTCAAATCATAGAAAGACCCAATTGAGATTGCAGTTCAAGGATAGTGTACTATCAATTGTAAAATCATCTAAATTAAACCGATGGTGCATTCAATTAGAGGAAGGCCTGTGATGATTGTGCAATTCATAATTTAGGAATTTCCACATTAAATAGAGGTTAATTCCCAAGGGAACAACGCAAGTAATTAGGAGCTTGGAAGGCTAGGAATTTGGCTAAGTATTGGCCAAAGGCAGTCAGGTAGGCAGAGGATAGAAAATACTTGTGCAGGTTGAGCTCAAGGTTGAGTAGAGCATGTTGTATTCATCCATATTCTTTGACTAATGCAATATATAGATAGCAGGGTTTTTACTTGTGGCTTTCCCTAGGAAATCATTGTGTTATGTGTGATTGAATTCTTTCTCTTATATGCTTCATGATTTCATGATCGTTTACTTGTTTCCATTGATGAGTAAATTAGATTCAAGTTTATTGTTTTAGTAAATTATAATTAACAGTTTGAATCTACAAGGAATTTCTACATGGTATCACAGCTAGATTTGTAGAAATGTCTACATGGTATCAGAGCTAAAATCATGCTAGAAGAGAATAATTTCAAATTACATATTGATGGAGCTCTAGTGCAAGGCAGATCCAGAAGACCCTATGTGCAGACTTCTTAATGGAGCTAGAAGGTTGCTAGTGGGCAGATCACTGAGCCAATGTTTAGTGACACAAAAAGGAGTTGTGATCATTTACATTGGTAGATTGAGGAGCAAAGAGTTTTCCCATAAGGAGATCAAGACTCAAAGGAAGTCCAACATCCCTACGGAAGCTAGTACTTCAGGATCTGGGCAGATCAGATTCATTATTGCAATAGTTGTAGTAGCAATGTGGAAGAAACAACAAACTAGTAGTAGCAACAATATTAGTTGATAAGATTTATCTCATACATGAAAAGCCTTGAGGATCAAGGAAAAGGTTAGAGACTTGGTGGTTTATAGGGAGCATGAATTACCCCTCAACATGCAGCCTGAGAATCAGCGTCAGCAAGTTGTGGAGGAGCCACAATTGGAGAAGCAAAGAGGAGACCTAGTAGGGACATCCACTCAAGAAGAGACCTCTAGTAGGGGGAAATTTCAATCCAAATGAGCATAGGGAGCTCATGGAACCATACCTCCAGTGTGAGGTGGAGCGATGTGAAGCAATAGCCCCAAGAGTGCATAAATTTGGGCAGGATCCATTGAGGTGTTTTATCTCTCATGGATCATTACCTTGCTACTAGGGCCCACAATATTCAGTAGTAGGAGGGTCAGTGTTGGTCAGATATTGAGGAGTGAAGATCAATGTTGAAAAGAGAGCAAGAGGCACAGTAGTAGAGTCAGTAGTAGCACAATTTTCCTAGTAGACAGTTGCAGATACAATTGATTCAATTTATTTTTAGATTTTGTTTTAGTTGTAGATGTTGCAGTAGCAACAACAACAGTGGCAAGAGTTGCATGCATAAAATTCCAAAGGTATTGGATTGGGATAGATGTGAATCCATTTCTTGTTGAGAGGGAGTATTGAAAATAAAAACAAGAAATGTTAAAACTAATATCAAGAAAAATCCTAATTTAATTTGTCCTTGAGTTAAATTGGGAATAAAATTGTAATTCCACATCTCATGACAACTTGTAATTGTTAACTAAGTTGATTTGACTTAATTGGATCAGTTAATTTGAGTTGAGGTTCTAACTATATTCATGTAGAGTGTCTCCTAAACTTAGGAGAACTGGTTGAGTTTATTTTGAGTTGTAATTACTTAATTCCGTATGACTGAGTTAAAGTCAGTTAAACTAGTTCCAACTAATGGAGGTATAGGTTTTAACCCCGTACATAAATTA
Source organism: Pinus taeda (assembly GCA_000404065.3). NCBI lineage: Eukaryota > Viridiplantae > Streptophyta > Pinopsida > Pinales > Pinaceae > Pinus > Pinus taeda. The sequence continues at coordinate 13,579 of APFE030611735.1, read as the reverse complement.
CATGCATATGAATTATAACAATAGAAAAATAAACAAAGGTAAGAGCATAACGCATAAAACAAATATACACAGAGATTTTCCCCTGGATCCCAAAACTAGGACTACCAGATTGATTTTTCATTATGTCTCTTTCAATGTTACAATACATATATATACATGTTGAAACATCCATAAACCCCAATCCACTAACCCTGGATTAGAACATAACCGTAGTTCCCTTGACCATATCTACAAGATACCATGGACTAACAACCATCGTGCCCAAAACCATGTGCGAAAACCATACACAAAACCATATGTAGGTTCGCTAGTCATGGAAAGAATATAACACAACCCAACAATCTCCCACTTGTTGTTTTCTTTCCACAAGGTGCCACGGGAGAGCTTAGTTATTTATCCAACCCTGCAACGCCCATAGTTTCTCTACACCAAGAGAACTTCTCAGAGCTCACAGATTTTTCAATGCATCTACAGTATTCTTCAAAGTGTCCACCTTTACCAGCAACACCTTTTTGTCTTCTATCATATCCCTCACAAAGTGATATTGAACATCAATGTGCTTTATCTTTGAATGGTAAGCAGGGCTATTTACCAAGAAAATTAAACTTTGGCTGACAGTCTATCCTTATAGCTCCTTGTACTAACCCCATACTTGAACACAATCTCTGCAACCAAACTACTTCCTTGCTTGCATGAGTGGCTGCCATGTATTCTGTGTCTGTAGTTGATAGTGCCACTACAGATTGTTTCTTACTCATCCAACTAACTACACCTCCAAATAGGTTAAACACATACCCACTTGTATATCTTCTCTAATCCAGATCTCCAGCCCAGTTTGCAACAAAAAAGCCATAGATATCCAAAACTCTGTCCAATCCTGGTCTTCCTTGGTGGCACAAACCATAATCACTAGTGCCATGTAAATACTTGAAAACCCGCTTCACTGTTGTCCAATTCTCCTTCCTTGGTTTTGACATAAACCTGCTCAATACTCCCACTGCATGTGCAATGTCTGGTCTAGTACAAACCATCGCATACATCAGGCTACCGACTGCACTTGCATATGGAACACAAGATATGTCCTCTTCCTCTTCTTGTGTCTTGGGACATTGTTCAGCAGATAAATTTACACCTACAAGATTAGGAACCTTCACCAGTTTACTATCCTACATATCAAACCTCTGCAGTATTGCCTTGGCAAGTATCATCTCGAACACTGTTTTTACACCTGCATCATCCAACTTGCTTACAGAAATCAGATTTCTGGCTAATGCAGGAATATGCGGAACACTCGGAAGTGTTCTAATCCTTCCACCTTGCAACTTCATCTTAACTTTTCCGTGACCAATGATTCTAGCCTTCCTGTCATCCCCCAAGAAGACATCACCATCATCATATTTCTCATACTCGCAGAACCACTCTCTATGGGGAGTGAAGTGAAAGGATGCACCTGAGTCAATCAACCATGCCTTTGTATAAATTCCTAGTGTAGATTAATCTGATTATGCAATGTACTAAAGAAAAATACTTAATCTAGTTCTACGATCAAACGTGCGGAAGCTTAATCGATTTTGAGCAAGATCAAACAAAACACATATAACAGAGAAGAAGAATCAATCACACATGAAACACAGAAGAATACTCTGGGGAAAGCCTCAACTAAAAACCCCGCTATATGTATTGTCATACAAGTGGAAATATCTCAGGATTACAAAAAGCTTTAGCTCTCAAGCTATCCAGCTCTCAGTACAATCCCTCACTGTTGCTCATAGACGTAATAGATAACACATATGCCTTCTCCTCTATCCTCCAAGCCTCCTATTTCTTTGCGCAGTTTTTCCTGGGTGCTCCAGCTGTAACCTTGTGTGACACTGATCTCACGCACTACTCTCACACACTATAAAATTGCGCAATCCTCAAGGAATGAATTCCTTCTGCATGCAAGAGATTTTCTTAAAGGAAAATTCTTGCAACTGATAGTACATTGTCCCTGCCTTTAATCTCAACTGGGCCTTTGTCTAAACTGACATGCATGAGTTATTTATGAGAGAATATTCAGTTATCTAGAGTACACTAGTTTCATGCATGCATGCATTAACTGAGTGAACTCACAATTAGTTCCACAAACTATTTGGAACTAATCTAACTGGACTTAACTCAGTTAACTGAGCTAAATAATTACAACTCATCCTTATCTCCTTAATTAAGGGATAACTTCCTCAATCAACGGGATAACTATTGCATGACTTCACAAAGACTTCATGTTTGAATTTCTCCAACTAATTAACTCAAGATGAATTAATTAATTATTTTTCAAACAGCTGGTGAGACTAAATTCAAATTTTAATTCTCAAATTTAATTCAAGGACAAATTAAAATTGGAATATCCTGAAATACTATCTTTAGCAATGTTATTTTTAGCATTTCTATTTTTAGCATTTCTTGTTGCTATTTTCAACACTCTCTCTCAATAAGAAAGGGATTATCTACCACCCCGATCCTATCTCTATGGAACTCAAATTTACACTTTGACAATGCCTTAGTCAAAATGTCAACATCTTACTCCTCAGTTGAAACATACTGCAACAACATGATCCTCCTCGCCACATAGTCTCTGAGATAATTATACCGAATATCAATGTTCTTGGACCTGTCATGAAATACTAGATTCTCAGAGAGTTTGATACAACTCTGATTATCACAATAGATCACATTTGGATCCATCCTCTGATCAAACAAACCAAGTAGAATTTTCCGCATCCAAATGGCCTCACATGTTTCCTGACTTGCAGCCATGTATTCAGCCTCTACTGAGCTGAGTGCAACTAACCTCTGTTTCCTACTGTACCAAGAAACTGCAACTGAACCAAGGTTGAAAATTCCTCCTAATGTGCTCTTCCAATTTGATGGACTCCCAGCCCAATCTGCATCTATGAAGCCCTATAGCTTCACTCCCTCTGACCGTCTGTACCATAATCCATATTGAGATGTGCCTCTAAGGTATCTCAAAACATGCTTAGCTGCCTTCCAAAACAGCTTGGTAGGTTGAACCATAGCTTGACTCAGCTGGTTCACTGCATAGAACAAATATGTTCGTGTGTTCACTAAGTACATCAGTGAACCCATAAGCTTCTGATACATAGTAGCTTCTACTACTTCTCCTGAAGTAGCATCCTCCTTCCTCCATTTACCTGCTAGAGGAGTGCGCATGGGCTTTTACTTCTCCATGTGGAATCTCCTGAGTATCTCATTGGCATACTTTCCTTGAGACATAAACACTTCCCCATCCTTTTGCCACACTTCCATGCCTAGAAAGTAGTGCATGAGACCCATGTCTTTCATCTTGAACTCTCTTGCAAGGTCCTCCTTGCAAGACATGATCAACTAATCATCACGTATCAATATCAGATCATCACGTATCAATATCAGATTATCAACATAAAGAACAATGATCAACTGCTTACCTTCCACCATGATGTGGTACAATTTCGCATCTGCTTCACTCTTTGTGAAGCCCAACCCAGTGAAGTAGTTATCGATCTTGGTGTACCAAGCATGAGGTGCTTGCTTTAGCCTGTACAAAGCTCTCTTGAGTTAACACACATGCAACTCACGATTGAAGGTCTCAAAACCTTCCAGCTGCTCTATGTACACCTCTTCCTCAATCTTTCCATTGAGGAATGCAGTCTTCACATCCATCTGATGGATCTTCCAACCCATCTGTGCTGATAGAGCCAACATCGATCTAATAGATTATTACCTTGCTACAGGAGAAAAAGTCTCATCATAGTCGATCCCCTCAACCTGTGAGAAACCACGGGCAACAAACCTTGCCTTATGTTTCTCCACACTACCGTCAGCAAATTTATTTACCTTGTAAAGCCAACGGGAACTCACAACTGACTTGTTCTCCGGCCTTGGAACCACATCCAAAACACTCTTCCAAACTATGGAGTCATACTCCCCCACCATAGCATCAACCCAAATCGGCTGTTGCACTACTTCCTCAAAGGAAGATGGCTCGGTCTCAACACATTCTCCAACAAGGGACATGTATCCAATGTACCTATCCGGTGACCTCCTCTGTCTGGATTGAGAAGATGGTTCTCCCACATTCTGTCAGCTTCTCTCGTGCCTTCTACCCATCTCTGGAAGACTCTGCTTGAGTGGATGTCTCCATTCCTGGAACCTCTGCATGTGGCTGCTTCGCATCAGTCTAAGGCTCCTCTTCCTTAGGAACCAAAAGTTCCTCCACAGCCTATAGTTGGAGCTCCCTCTCAAGGGAAACTCGCATGGCCTTCTACTCATCAAACTTAAGATCTCTACAAACCACTATCCTCCAAATGGTAGGCAAATACACCCGATAGTTGTGGGGTGTATCAGTGTACCCCACAAGTATCCCCATCTCTGTTGTCGACTCAAGTTTCTTCCGGGCATCCTTGGTCACATGGAAATATACCGATGAGCCAAAGATCCTGAAGTGACCCACATCTGGTCTCTTCTCGGAGAAAGCTTCTTCTGGTGTCTTCATCCTAAGTATGCGATGCAGGCTTCTATTTTTCAAATAGATCGTTGTGTTGCATGCCTCAACCCACAAGTGAAGTGGTAGGCCTTTGTCATGCAGCATCACCAGAGCTGCCCCCACAATCGTTTTGTTCTTCCTCTCATCCACCCCATTTTGTTGTGGGTTATGAGGTGTCGTTAATTCCCGTTTAATTCCTTATGCAGCACAGAAGTCCTTAAACTCTTGAGAGACATACTCTTCACCATTTTCTCTTCTTAAGGCCCTGATCTTCTTTCTTGATTCTTTCTCAACCAAAGCTTTGAACTCACAAAACTTTGAGAAGCTTTGATCCTTCTTTTGCATGAAATAGATGCAGCATTTACGAGAAAAATCATCAATGAAAATCACATAATACCTTTGTTTCGCAGTGGAGGTTGTCGAGAATGGTCCACACACATCTATATGAACTCGCTCCAAGATTGCTTCAGCTCGACTGTCTCAATCATGAAATGAAGACTTGGCATACTTTCCCAAGGTACAACCTTTGCATGTGTCTACTTGCTCAAGTTACCTTTCTGAAGTCCGGTAGAAATTTGTTGCATTATCTTTAATGCCACATGATGCAAGTGGCCCAACCACCTATGCCATAACTCGCCAATATCTTGGCTTGCACCAATTCTACTTTTGAACTCAATGCAACATAGTCATCTACCTCCAGCTTGTAGATATTCTTCACTCGAATCCCGATCCTCTTGGTCTGACCCATGGCTATGTGTCTCAAGAACACCTTTCCTTTATTGAAGACTACACCATAGCCTTTGTCTTCTAACATCACGACCGATACCAAGTTTTTCTTCCATCCAGGCACATACTTTACAGCAGTCAGGGTGAGAGGAGCTCCATGCTCCCTCTGAAAAGCAACCATACCTTCACCTGAAACACGGTACTTTCCATCATCGCCCATCTCTATGTGCATCCTGAGGTCTTTTGCCTCTAAGGTACTAAATAAACTCTTATCGTAGGTCATGTGGAATGAGGCTCCACTGTCCAGATACCAAACAAAACCCACCATCGATGAAACCATTCATGTGATGAGAGTAAAATCCAATTCGAACTGAGAGGCCAGTGCCTCACCTTCTAATCCGTTCGAGGATCCCTTCTTGGATTTCTTCAAGGGCAATTAGTTGCATAATGGCCCACCTCATGAAAATTAAAGCGTCTCACTTTAGATTTGTCAATCATTTTCCCACCATGAGAAGAACTCAATTTGGAATGGGAAACCTTCCCTTTCCCTTTCCTTTCCTTACTGGCTAAGGCTAGATTTTCTTCATCATCATGTTTAGATGAAGAACCATCTCTAGAGCTCCTCCTGATCTCCTCCTGCATCAGATATGACCACAATCGTTCCCAATTTGGCAGTTTCTCTCTTCCATCCACTGAGTCCTGGTAGCTATTCCATCTCTTTGGAAGACCAAGGAGAGCAAGGCTCACCATATCATCATCGGTTGTCGTTATTCCTACACTACCAAGCTCATCTCTGCAGGTGGTGAGCTTGTTCAGATATATAGAAATAGTGTCGCCCTTTTCACACTCGATTTTCCAAAGCTTGTCCTTGAGCGCCAGCTTCCTCTGGTCGTTGTTGTTCTGATATAGGTCCTTCAATGTCTTCCACATTAAAAACAGAGTCTCCTTCCCATGGAGACTCGAGACAATATGGTCTCGAACTCCCTCCAGAATAATCCTCCTCACTTTCACCACACACTTCTTCCTTTCAGCCAATTCTTGTACATTAGCTGCGGCTGGCTTGGGAATTTCCTAATCAATGAAATCCTTCAAACCATTGTCTTCTAATACCGCTTCCATGTGATCCTTCCATGCTATGTAATTTGAGCTTCCATCCAGGGCATACTTGAGTCTCAATCCATTGAATGCCATTGATGAACTTTGAGATGTGATAAGAAATTGATTTTGTACTTGCAATCAAGAACTTAAAACTTCGAACTTTTCCCTTCTCAGTATGTTGTTCATAGCTTTGATCACCTTTTCTCTGATACCATGTAGAAATTCTCACTGTAGATTAATCTGATTATGCAATGTACTAAAGCAAAATACTTCATCTACTTCTAAAATCAAACTTGCGAAAGCTTAATCGATTTTGAGCAAGATCAAACAAAACACATATAACAGAGAAGAAGAATCAATCACACATGAAACACAGAAGAATACTCTGGGGAAAGCCTCAGCTAAAAAAATCGCTATCTGTATTATCATACAAGTGGAAATATCTCAGGATTACACAAAGCTTTAGTTCACAAGCTATCCATCTCTCCGTAAAATCCCTTATTGTTGCTCATAGACAAAATAGACAACACATATGCCTTCTCCTCTGTCCTCAAAGCCTCCTATTTCCTTGCGCAGTTTTTCCTAGTGCTCCAGTTGTAACCATGTGTGACACTGATCTCTTGCATTGCTCTCACACACTGTAAAACTGCGCAATCCTCAAGGAATGAATTCCTTCTGCATGCAAGAGATTTTCTTATAGGAAAATTCTTGCAACTGATAGTACATTGTCCTTGCCCTTAATCTCAACAAGGTCTTTGTCTGAACTGACATGCATGAGTTATTTATGAGAGAATATTCAGTTATCTGGAGTACACTAGTTTCATGCATGCATGCATTAACTGATTGAACTCACAATTAGTTCCACAAACTATTTGTAACTAATTTAACTGGACTTAACTCAGTTAACTGAGCTAACTAATTACAACTCAAATACAACTCATCCTTATCTCCTTAATTAAAGGATAACTTCCTCAATCAAAGGGATAATTGTTGCATGACTTCACAAAGACTTCATGTTTGAATTTCTCCAACTAATTAACTCAAGATGAGTTAATTAATTATTTTTCAAATAGCTGGTGAGACTAAATTCAAATTTTAATTCAAGGACAAATTAAAATTGGAATATCCTGAAATGTTATCTTTAGCAATGTTATTTTTAGCATTTCTTGTTGTTATTTTCAACAACCTCATGATCTACATGTGTTTACATCCCCACCTTCATCTGAGGTGGTTTTCGCCTCTGCAGAAGGAGCATCATTAGATCCCTTTCCTTTGTCAAGAGCTTTAGATTTACATTCCCTTTTGTAGTGCCCTTCCTTTCCACATTTCCAGCGAACCTTTACAAGTTTTCCTAGAGATTTAGTTCTCCCACTCGAGGACTTATTTATGTTTCTGTTCTTTGAATGTCCTCATACACACAAGGCATCACCATTCTGGCTCTCCATATTTTTACATCTCATCTCCTTTGTCAGAAAGTATGAGACTATTTCATCGAACTGCAAGGCAGTTGCATTGCTACCTATTGCAATAACCAGACTATCCCACAAATCTGCTAGAGAACACAACAAACTAATGCACTTATCTTCATATGAAATTTTAATATCAATGGATAATAAATAGCTTACCACAATATTAATGCGTTCATATGCTCTGTCACCGAGTCTCCATATTTCAGCCTTAGGTTATACATATTTTTCCATATGAACAGTTTATTCACCAGAGACTTAGATTGGTACAAAGTCCCTAACCTTTCCCACAAAGCCTTCACCGTAGCTTCCCCTGACACATTCAACAATACTGAATCTAAGACACATAATCGCATTGTGCTCTTTGCCTTCCGATCCAACTTCTTCCATTCTTCATCGGACACTCTCGTTGGTTTAATACCTGGTTCTACTAGTATCTACTAATCTTTATCCACCAATAGATCCTCCATCTTGAGTTTCCACAACTCAAAACTCTGACCATTAAATTTCTCGATCTCTATCTTTCCACTACTCATCATCTTTTTTCACCACAAGAATCAATCTCACAGATCTCCCACTAAACAGGGTCTACCACAAGCCCGAGCAAAACCCCTCAGCAACAAAGGCATCCCCTTGAAGCCAAAACAGCTCTAATACCAAATGTAGGTTTTAACCCCATCCATAAATTTCCTGCATACGAATTCTAAAAACAGAAAAATAAACAAAGGCGAGAGCATAACACATAAAACAAATATACATAGAGATTTTCCCCTGGATCCCAAAACCGGGACTATTAGATTGATTTTTCATTATATCCCTTTCAATGTTACAATACATATATATACATGTCGAAGCATCCATAAACCCCAACCCATTAACCCTTGATTAGAACATAATCGTATTTTCCTTAACCGGATCTACAAGATACCATGGAGGAATTAGTGGGAGGTCCAGTAGTTGGGTATAACCTACAAGATTGAAGTGTAACTTACTGTAGTGGGGTGTAACCTGCAATATTGGGGTGTAACCTACTATAGTGGGGTGTAACTTACTGTAGTGGGGTGTAACCTGCAGTAGTGGGGTGTGACCTGCAATAATGGGGTGTAACCTGCAGTAGTGTGGTGTAACTTACTCTAGTGTAGTGTGACTTACTATAGCGAGGTGTGACTTACTGTAGTGGGTTGTAGCCTGTGATAATGGGGTGTAACTTGCAGTAGTAGGGTGTAACCAGCATAGATCAGTAAATTGATATTCACTCATAATTAACTCATGCATGTCAGATCAGAGAAAGACCCAGTTGAGATTGGAGCCTAGGGACAATGTAATATCAATTGTAAAATCATATAAATTAAACGGATAGTGCATGCAGTCATAGGAAGGCCTATGAGGACTACACAATTCATAAATGAGGAATGTCCACATTATATAAAGGCTAATTCCCAAGGGAACAACGTAAGGAATTAGAAGCTTGAAAGGCTAGTAATTTGGCTAAGTATTGGCGAAAGGCAATCAGTCAAGAAGAGGATAGAAAATACTTATGCAAGTTGAGCTCAAGGTTGAGCAGAGCATGTTGTATTTGTCCAAATTCTTTGACTAATTCAATATATATATAACATGGGTTTTTATTTGTGGCTTTCCCTAGGAAATCATTGTGTTATGTGTGATTGAATTCTTTCTCTTATATATTCATGATTTTGCAATCGTTTAATTGTTTTCGTTGATGAGTAGAGTAGATTCAAGACTATTGTTTTAATATATTACAATTAGCAATTTGAATCTACAAGGAATTTCTACAGAAAGATGCATTTTTTTGGACTCCAAAAGCAACTAAGGCCTTTGAACATTTTAAAGAGGCAATGTGTCAAGCTTTGGTCTTAGCTACACCAAACTTCACAAAAAAAATAATTGTGGAATGTGATGCCTTAGGAAATGGTATTGGTGTTGTTTTAGTGCAAGAAGGAACAAGTGTTGCTTTTGAAAGTCATCCATTCAAGGGAAAGTATTTACACAAACCTATTTATGAGAAAGAAATGTTGGAAATACTACATGCCCTGAAGTAATGGAGCCCTTACCTAATGGGAAGACACTTCAAGGTAAAAAAATATCATGATAGTCTTAAATACTTCTTGGAATAAATATTATCTTCATAAGAGAAGAAAAAATGGGTCACAAAGATGTTGGGCTACTTTGAAATCATCTACAAAAAAATGGAAGAAAAATGTTACTGCAGATGCACTCTCAAGAAAGGATGAGGATGTGGAAGGATTGTTTTATGCCATTTATATTATCCAACCTCATTGGATAAGAGAAGTAGGTAACGAATGGAAAAATTACAAAGAGGTGTGGACACTCATTCAAAAGTTGCAGCAAGATCCCAGTGCATCTGATACATTTATTTGGAAAAATGATTCATTGTGGTGCAAAAATAACTTATATCTATGTAAGAAATCCCAACTCAAACAAAAGGTTCTTTTGGAATTTCACACCTCTCCTATAGGAGGGCACTCTGGATTTTTAAAAACTTACCACAGGGTCAAGAAGGAATCTTTTTAGGATGGCCTTAATCTAGTATTCAGAAGTTTATGCCAGAATGTTTGGTTTTCCAAAAAAATAAAGTTGAGACAATTAAGACCCTAGGTTTTTCAGAACCAATATCCATTCCAAGTTAGGTTGGGAGGAAGTCCCAATGAATTTTATCAAAATTTTACCCAAGTCCGAAGGAAAGAGTGTCATCATAGTGGTAGTTGAAAGGCTTTCCAAGTATGTACACTTTTGTGCAATGTCTCGTCCTTTCAAATCCAGTACAATCGTTATTTCAATTATGGAAATAGTTAAAAAGCTACATGGAAACCAAAATATTATTATAAGTGATAGATATCCCATTTTCACTAGAGATGATTGGACAAATATTTTCTTTTCTTGATACTCAATTAACTCATAATTCATCTTATTATCCTCAATCTGATGGGAAAACCGAGATAGTGAAAAAAGTTTGGAAGAATATATTTGTTATTTTGTATCTCATAATAAAACACAATGGGTTAAGTGGTTACCTCTTGTAGAATGGTGGTTAACACTTCCATATGATAGCAAAAATGACCCCATTTATGATGCTTTATGGATATCATCCACCATCCTTCACATTATCTTTAAGAGAAAATCATAAGGTTCAAGCAGTGGAAGATCGCATCAAGCATCAACAACAAGTTCTCAAACTCTTAAAGGATAACGTGACTCTATTACAAAATTGAATGAAACAACAAGCAGAGCAGCATCGCAATGAAACAATTTTTGACATGGTCGACTAGGTATTTTTACGACTACAACTATACAAACTTGTGCCCCTCAAGCAAGCGAAGAATGATAATAAATTATCACCCAAGTACTATGGTCCTTATAAGGTGTTGCAAAATATTGTTACTATGGCATACAAATTGGAGTTGCATGCATATTCGAGAGTACACCTAGTTCCCCATGTTTCATGTTTAAAGAAGGTTATAGGTGACAAGCTCCCAGCTCAAACTATATTTCTAGAACTTGAAGAGGAATGAAAAATCATATTGGAGCCTAAAGAAATCATGGAAACAAGAATCTGGAAGCTACGGAATCAGTTAATTTCAAAGTATCTCATTAAGTGGAAGAACTTACCTGCTAAATATTCCACATGGGAGGATGATTCTTTTATACAAAAGCATCCATAATTACTGAAGTATTAATAAAAACACTTTTTTGAAGGAGTGGCATGTTAGTCTCTATAATACTAGTTTAGCCCCCATATTGTTATTTTTATGCCCCATAGAAGCCCACTATTGTTAGTTTCATGTCCTTAAATTATTATTGTTATGTACGCCGTAATTATATTTCGACCCTTTAGACTCCTATATATACCAAGCAGGTCTTGTCATTTGAATTATCCAAGAATTTTTCATTTATGTGATGTAAAAGGAGGTTGTCCCCTCCAAGTGTATTATTATATAGTCATTGATCTATCTTTTCTTATGTTTATGTGTTATTTGGATGTGGATACATAACAAATTCTCTCTCTATGTCCACTTTTGCTTCTTCTTCATCATCATCAAGTACTTTGTTATGAGAATTTGATCCCATGATGATTACTCTATCTTAACCATGATCATTATCACTATATTCATTTTGAACTGCATTCTTCTTTAAGTAAATATTTTGAAGCTTATCCCAAGGATTATAGGCTGATGAGCATTGATACACTTTGGTTTTCACAGAATCAGGAAAAGCACTCATAATGAAATTCATGGATTTTTCATTGTACCTTGATGATACATCTATACATGTGTTTCCAGAAATAATTGAATACCATACGTCATATCCAAGATCAACCAAATAGGCTTCCATCCTAGATTCCTATATTTCATAGTTTCTTCCATCAAACAAAGAAATTGGACCAACCTATTTATTTTCATTAGTTGTAATAGATTCTGAAATAATGCAATGGCAAAAACTTCCTTTGACCGTTTGGAGGTGTTCTTACTTGATCTTTCCATCTCTTTTCTCTTCAGATTTTCCTTCCAATTGTTAGGTTGCAATTAAAGGATCTTGCTTTGATACCAATTGTTGGAATATTCACCAATACTGACAGGGGGTTGAATCTGGGAACTTTTTTCCATTTTAATCTTGTCATGTAAACTTTAACGATTAACAACACCATTCAATAATGCATAACATCATACACAATACACAAGATATTTTTACATGGAAACCCAAACAGGAGAAAACCATGAAACACTTTTTAATATATGTCTTAAATATTACATCAACAGGAAGCACCAACTTCTAAGATTCTCCAACACCAACTGGAAGGAGGTACCAACCCCTTTGTTTTATCAGCTCCAACTGAAAGGTGCACCAACACCCTACAAGTACCAACTTGTTGCACTTGCATCAACCTGCCCCAGCACCGCCCTGATTCCCTAGAGCGTTCTCATGCACAAACCTGAAGGAGACTTCAATCTCTGCCTTGCACCACCCTGCCACCCTTAATATAAAATATAAATGAATATGATATATCGCACTGGTAACCCTATTAAATTATTGCACATGATCAATGCACTTCATAACCACTGCTTTGATCATTGTCCAACCATTGTTGTCAATAGTCCAGTTATTATTGTTGTCAACACAGAACACTGTCACTGCACTACCTCTGCTTTTGTCCATGTTACACAGTATTTTGTCACCGTCCCTGTTACCCCTTCTCCCATACATTGGAGGACCTATTCCGGGACCTGTGAGAAGTGACATAACTTGAAAACACCTGCATTGTATCCCTTAGAGTATGTACTTCATATGCCCTGAAGACACCTTCTGCAAAATACCCAAAAAAATAGCTCTTTTTCCATTGGCGTTGTTCCACAGTGTATCACTCGCGCCAATGGAGGAAATCCTCCAAAGAGGGCGCGCCAGTTGGCGCTCTCTCTCAGAGTCACACTAGCGCCAACCCAGTTGGGTAAAGTTTTTAACAAACAAACTTCCGAAGGTTCCTTCTAACCTATCTATGAACTGATTCCAGTTTGAGTTAGTTCAATTGGGCTTCGAATCTCCCAAGGAGGGAAGTAGTTCTCCACCTCTCATGGAAGCTTCCTAATGATAAGGACAATCCCATGAATCAAGTGGATGGTGTTATCTACTCCTCCTACCTCTATATAAGCTTGTTCTTTTCCCTTTGACAAGCTAGTTAGTAATTCTACTCTTCAAGCTCCCAAATCTAAGTCCCAAAGTCTGAGAATTGCTA
>APFE030611733.1:21340-79205 GCA_000404065.3 Pinus taeda | reverse complement strand
GACCACTAGATTTTCTGCTCCATTTTCAGGAACCATAGAACTATTGCACCCGTCAACAACAGTGCTACCTTGCAGCTTGTACAGAGTTCCAATCCAAACTCCCCACATCAATATCAGTGCTCCTTGAACCATCTTGCAGGTATCCTTCTCGAACACTGTCTTTACACCTGCATCATCCAACTTGCTTACAGAAATCAGATTTCTGGCCAACGTAGGAATATGCAGAACACTCGGAAAGGTTCTAACCCTTCCACCTTCTAACTTCAACTTTACTTTTCCGCGAACAATGATTCTAGCCTTCCTATCATCTCCTAAGAAGACATCACCACCGTCGTATTTCTCATACTTGCAGAACCACTCTCTATGGGGAGTGAAGTGAAAGGATGCACTTGAGTCAATCAACCATGCCTCATGATCTACATGTGTACTTGAAGAAGCCAAGTACACATCCCCACCTTCATCTGAGGTGGTTTTTGCCTCTACAGAAGGAGCATCATCAGATCCATTTCCTTTATCAGGAGCTTTAGATTTACAATCCCTTTTGTAGTGGCCTTCCTTTCCACATTTCCAGCACACCACCTTTACAGGTTTTCCTAGAGATTTAGATCTCCTGCTAGATTTAGATCTCCCACTCGATTACTTATTTTTGTTTCTGTTCTGGGACCATCCTTGTACAGACAAGGCATCACCATTCTGGCTGTCCATATTTTTCCGTCTCATCTACTCCATCAGCAAGGATGAGACTATTTCATCAAAATGCAAGGCAGTTGCATGGCTACCTATTGCAATAACCAATTTATCCCACGAATCTGGTAGAGAACACAACAAACCGATGCACTTATCTTCATCTGAAATTTTAATATCAACAGATTCTAACCGACTTACAACAGTATTAAATATGTTCAAATGCTCTGTCATCGAGTCTCCATCTTTCATCCTCAGGTCATATAGCTTTTTCCATCGGAACAGTTTATTCACTAGAGACCTAGATTGGTACAAAGTCCCTAACTTGCCCCACAAAGCCTTCGCCATAGCTTCCCCTGATACATTCAGCAATACTAAATATAAGGCACATAATCGTATTGTGCTCTTTGACTTTCGATCCAACTTCTTCCACTCTTCATTGAAAACTCCTGTTGGTTTAGTACCCGGATTTACCACGATCCACTGATCTTTATCCACTAACAGATCCTCCATCTTGAGTTTCCACAACTCAAAACTCTGACAATTAAATTTCCCGATCTCTATCTTTCCACTACTCACCATCTTCTTTCACTACCAAAATCGATCTTGCAGATCTCCCACTGAACATGGTTTACCACAGGCCCGAGCGAAGCCCTTTAGTAACAAAGGTGTCCCCTTGAAGCCAAAACTACTCTCATACAAAATGTAGGTTTTAACCCCATACAGAAATTACCTGCATATGAATTCTGAAACACAGAAAATGAACAATGCGAGAGCATAACACATATATACAGAGATTTTCCCCTGGATCCCAAAATCGGTACTACCTGCTTGATTTTTCATTATGTTCTTTTCAATGTTACGATAGATATTTATACATGTCAAAGCATCCAATACCATGGAGCAAAAACAATCACGTCCAAAACTGTGGACCGAAAACCATCGCATCCAAAACCATGTGTGAAAAACATGGATAAAACCATAGGTAGGTCTGCCCAACCTAATATAGGGTCCAAAAACAAAATTTTCCCTAGTGCTGCCCTGGACCCCATAGAGTGGGGTTACCCGCACTCCTCAAAACCCGTGTGACTCCCCCTGCTATCCACTCGATGCAATGAAGGGGGGGCTCCACCCCCCGGTTAACTGTGTGGGCTAGTCGTGGAAAGAATATAACACAACCAAACACATTTTACCTTTGGTGTAATACCTGTTGCAATGTTCATCTCATCACTTGAATCAGAACCCAAGTTCAATCCCAACATCCACAATCACTTACAATCCCAATAGTCACGTTCTTCATATCATTCTTTGAATTAGAACCCAGGTCATCTTGCACTATAGCAACAATTTTGTTCTTCCCTTCTCTTCCATTCCTCTTTAGCTTCAATTTTGGAAGTTGTTTCTAACAATGCTCCTCATTATGTCCTTCCTTCTCGCAATGAGTGCAAGAGGGCTTTGCTTCATTTTTCCTTGTTGTTTCTACCTTGTTTGCATGGTTGTCTTGTTCATACTTTCCCCCACTTTCAAGGAGAATAGATTTTACACTAGTCACATCAAGAGTAGTAGGCTCAAATAACAACAATGAATGTCAAAGATAATTATGTAAAGAACCAATATATTTCATCAAAGTCTCAAGTGAATTTGAAGGAATACCCAATGCCAAAGCTTTCTTCCTAAAATACCCCTTAAAAATTTGAACATATTGACCTTTTTCTTGTCTCAAATGTTTCCATTCTATCATATATTTCCATCAATATCGAAATGGATAAAATTGTCCTCTTAAAGTATAAAAATAAATTAGAAAAATGAAGAAAGGATTTTGCCCACATGCTTACTGTCTTTCTGAATTTTTCTCTCCCACCATATAAGAGTTGTACCTAGCATTCAAATAGATACCAACTAGATATTTGCCTCATCTTCTTTGATCTATTCTATTCTACAATATATATAAATCTGTTTGATCCAATTTTTTAACTTTTATGCTTTATATTCTTCGTTAAACATAGTCAAACCAAACCTTACATCCAACTTTAAAGAAAGATTTCTAGAAGCTTTTCTAGGGTGATCAGTAGAATTATGAGAATGAGATGATGAGGAAGAATACATTCACTTGAATATGGTGATGGAGGTTCAAGAGGTTCTCCTCCATTTCCTCAATTTACCAAAGCATTACCCTCCACTTTCTCTTCCTTCTACATTTCCTTCTTTTCCTATCTCTTGTAATAATTTGCAAATAATTTATCTACCTTATTTTCCATGGTGTAGAAAGATTTTTTGAAATATTTGTCATTCTCGATGTGAGCATCATCATCTGCCATTTTACTTCTTTTTGTTTCACATCCAATATCTAGATCAAATGACTTAAGTTTTCCATCGCCCTTTTGGATCTTGTCCCTAGTTATCATTCACAATCGTAATTCACATCAACAAGAAGACCACTCTAATACCAAACTTGATGAAAAGCGAACAAGCAATCTACAATTTTGATTCCGTGATGGCTTCATTCTAGAATCTTGTGGGTTATGGGTGAAACAGACTCACCTATATTCGTAAAATTTCTAGTAATGGATCACATAAGATGATCCCCTAACTTCTTCTATTTTCACACTAGATAGAACAATGCACTATTTGGCCACTCCAATCATAGTTTTTGAAAACCTTGGCTATTCTTGGCATTGTCACTCAATTCTCCTTCTAGCCCAAAGTATGATATAATCAATGACACATGAAATTATGACCCACAAGTGATCATGGTTTAATCCTTTCTGGACCCCGACAAAAATTCCATACATTGACCCATGTTTGGACCTAACCTATTATAAGCATATTTCCTTTAGGCCCAACTCATGGGTCCCACCCTGAGGTCAAGGGTTGGGGCCTACAAATGAATGGATTACGCCATCCTATATTGCACACACAGAGACCATTCGAACTAGATATGACTTGCTCTCTAACTCCTCCCAATTGAAGAGATATGAATTTTTCAAGGTAAAAAGTTGATTTTCTTTGGCCTAGTCAAGTTGTCCCTCCCTAAAATCAAATCATCCCTACTTGTGTCAAGTCACTTTGTCAAGGGGTCAACAAGGCCTACAAATAGGTCATCTCCTTTCCCATTTGGTCAAGCAATTTGTACATATTAACTTAGAACATATGTGGAGAAGTCCAAGGCTAAAGTAAGGAAAAATATTAGGATATGAAGGATCGTGATCAAGGTTAAAAGAAAACAATTCTGGGATGTTTGACAATAAACCAAAATCCTTGTTGTGGTTATCCCCTAAAGGAATAGTTTTGGTTTTATTCCATATTTTTCTTGTTGTTATTTGTTGTGTTAGGACCAAATTTTAAAATATATTTGAACCTACCTTGGAGTAAATCTTATGCATTATATGATCAAAGCAAATGACAATACATATTAGACAACAATTTTCGATCGAAAACAAAAAAAAAAAAATGTTTTGGAAATGATAGATCAATTCACATGCAATTGTTACAACATCAATTGAGGGGGTTTGTTATGCTCGTACCATAGTACATGAAATATCCACATTTATGCCCAAACAAAGCTCTACATAGTAGAGGTGAATTGAGGCCAATTTTTAGCACATAAGGAAGCTTGTTGAGGCCGCATAAGGAGGTCGAAATTTCAGCCTATTTTCAGATACGGGACAAAGGGAATATATGGAATACAAAAATGTTGAGTTGTCTTATTCTGGCCATAGAAGAAAGCTCTGGTTCTCGAGTTCAAGGGTAGAGGAAAGACTTATCTAGTCTAAGGTTTAGAGCACTAAAGAAGCCTATTTAGGTTGACTTTCCTAATCTGGTTAGGGCATAAAATCAAACCTATTCTAAGATCCTTGTTGGAGGCATAATTTGAGGACAATATGAGGTATGATCTAAATTTGTTTCTTATTACATTCTTAAGAATGTACTTGAAATGTTCAGATGAATTACTAAAGTTTTAATGCAAAAAAATTTGAGCTTCAATAGCCAAACTTGATCAACATAATACAAAATCATATTGTGGATAGAGTGCCTTAGTTCAAAATAGATACAAAGAGAAAAAGTTATATATTTTCATATGTTGTTAAGTTGGCCTGATGAGAAAAGAAATTAATTTGGTATGTGAAGTGAACCCACTAAACGACTAAGTACGTGAAGGATACTGGAACTCCTCCTCTGGGGTAATACATTAGAGGAAATTTCCACCTAAAAGTGGCCTCCTAAGGAAAAATAAAAAAACAGTAGTTAAGATAATAAAATAAGAGTTACCAATTTTGGAGGGAAAAGAAGAAAACGAGGTATTTTAATTGTATTTTTATCTGATCTCTTTATAAGTTTATTTAAATTTCAAGTGTAGACACATTTTGGATGTGGAATTGAATTACACATCCAATGACTACCTGTATTGCATACTTTTGAGAATATCCACATTAATAAAAATGAAGATGCATTAAAAAAACATGTTGAACATGCTTTTATAATGTACCTTGAATTTGTATCAATGTGGGTAGTCTCAAAAGTATGCATAATGGGTACTCATTGGATGTGTAATTTAATTTCATACCCAATGAGTGTCTAAACTGGATACTTGAGTAAACCTACAAGGATATAAGCCAAAAATACTATTAAAAAAGTATATTTTCTTCTTCTTCATCCAAAATATTTACAGGTACCTCTTTTTAAATTTAAATTATTTTTATTGGTTTGCATATTATGATATGGAAATTACATGAAAATTTCATGGGAACTATTAGGATGAAATTTCCTGTGATGGCTTATGTAGTTCTAGAATGATATTGAGGCAATCAAAAGATATTCATAGGGTAGACCAAAGGAGCACTGGGTTGTGTTTACGAAAGAAGCTAAAGGAATTAACTATACAAGAGTACAAGTTCATTATGATATAGTGTGATAACAATTGATGAGCAATAGTGGTTGAGGGATAGGATAGTGACAAGATTGTATAATTTTTGAGTTTGTTTAAATGGGTCACTATCCTTGGTACAAGACCTCAAAGTTCTTGTTTTATCTTTTATTATTAATGGTGGCAAGGTGGTGCTAGGAAAGTAAGTTGTAGCTTCCTTCAAAAGGTTTTCAATTCCTCCCAGTTGATGTTGGTAAACTAGGGGTCATAGCTCCTTCCAATAGTGGCTATTAAATAATTAGGGGTTTTAGCTCCTTCTAGTAGTGGCTCGTAAGAATTTAAAGTTATAGCTTCATTCAGGATTAAATTAATCGTTAATATAAACCTTGTATACCTCTCATTTTATGTGATTGGTTAATGCTCTATGATGTTTACATTATTTAAATTTTATGAAATATTGATTCAAGGCGCCCGCCCCCCGACTTTAGTATTTACAAAAACTGGAATTAGAGTAAGTTCCTTCATCATAGTCTAACAACTATAAGGTAGATCTCAGTAATAAAGATGGGAAAGAAAAAATATCTACCCTCCAAGTGCTCCAAGGAGAGGAAAAGGAAGTATCCTCTATTACAATGATGTTGAAACATACTCAAGTCATTAATGAAGATCAAGTTGACCCATATTTCATGTTTTCAAAACCTCTCATATTTGGTGGAAAAGAATATAAGTCACTAGAGCATGCATCTAGAGGTCTATTTGTAAAACCTAGAGTATATATTGTTCATAGTTGTTACTAGAGATATAACCACAAAGGAGTCAAAAGAATATGATGCAAGAGAAATGGATACAATTCTAAGAGGCTTATCAAATCTTTTGAAATAAAAGGTAGGGAAATGATCGCTAACTAAAGATCTTTGGTAAAGACTAGAAGAGATTTATGTAAGAAAAGCTAAAAAGGAAGTTGCTCGCTTAAAGACTTAGGTTCAAGATGCAAAAAGGAGAGAAGAAATTTTAAAAAATCGTCTTAAAAAAAACATTTAAGGAGTTGATGAACATACAAAATATTTTTTTTCAACAAGAGAGAAGGCTTAAAGAAGACATTATCTCCTTGAAGCAATAATAATTGATGAAGTGACCAAATTCCAGCTAAAGAAGAATGAAGAATATTGTGAGAAGTGTGAAGAAGAAGTTGTATCATTAAGGGATGAACTCAACAAGATCAATAAAATGATGAAAAGCATGAAATGACTAGATAACATTGTCATCTGCAAAAAATCAAGTTAAGGTGAACCTTCATGCAAAGAAGATATAAGCACCAACTCACCAAAGGAGAAATTTCAAGAAAAACTTGAAATAGGAATCATTTTCCTCAAAATTCCATGAAAAAACTAGAAGAATCATGAAGTTTTTAATCCAATAAGTTGTGTTAATGTTCCCAAGAATACACCTTACCAAGAATATTAGTAGAAAACTAGACTTCCTCAAAGATAGAACAATTTTAGAATACCATCACAAAATTCCAAATCACCAAAGTACCCAAGTATATTTCTCAGTTATTGTTATTCATGTACAAATTTTGGACACAAGTCTAGGGATTGCAAAGTTAATAACAGTTTAACTACAAACGATATGATCAAAATCTAAGAAGCATCTTTACAAAAAACAAGTTAGAAATGCTAACAAATTCTCCAACAAAAGGTACACAAAATTTGCCCCATCATTAAGGCACAAAACAAAATTATTTAAGTGCCATATCTTTGGACATATTTCATGAGACTCTAGATGTGACTTGAAGTGGACTCATAAGAAAAATGGGGAAGAAATCAAACCGACTAGGGTTTAGAGAAGAGAACATGTCAAGCAACAAGAACAAACATCGTGAAGGGGAGCAGTCCCACAAATGAAAGACACCCTTCTCCATTGATGTCAAAAAGGGATAGAGAAAGAGGGTGGAAGAGGAATCATGGAGATAGGGGAGAATTATGATAGGGTAGTAGGAGTATTTACTATTGGAAATATGGTAGCCATGGTCAATATTTTCATTCATGAAGAAATTTGAAAATATAAATTTATGTTTTTCCTCCAAAAATTGCTCAATTCAACATCGTTTTTGTTCAAGTTATTTGGGACCATTAGAGGCACATATTTAGCCCCTTGTGAAGACTATTTATATGTGAAGCATTCCTCTTAATTTGGGAAAATTTTCTTGACATATGTTTATGTCTATTCCAACAAGTTTTGTGGAAGGAAAGGAGGAAAATAAGCTTAGCATATGTGATAAAATTCTTTGGTTGTCTGTTATCTTTGATACCTTTTTTATATAGATCTATTTCTAGAAATTGAAATCTCTCTCTCATGGAGAAATATTTATGAGCTTTCTCCTTTTGGGTTTTTCCCTAGCCTCGGGCTTAATTTTTTTGTCTCTTGTCTTATGGTTTCATGTTTATTTTTCTACTTCTCTTTCATGTTTAATGGTTGAATTTTATTTTATATTACTACTTAATGATATTGGATGAATAATATGTGAGATTAATGCTAACTAAATCATTAAAAGTAGTTATTTGTGAAAGAAAATATTGTTTCTAGCTTATTCCCTAGAAATATCAACATGGTATTAGGGCAAGGTTGAAGACCATTGAATGTGAGTGAAGTCTTGTGAAAAGTAAATCAATCTCCTACATCAAGCAAGCTTCTATCTCAAATAATCTTGTATGAAAGGGATAAATTCTATAACTCTTGTGCAAGAAAATTGTACCTAGCATCCCTCGATCGGGGTGAGAACGGTGACGATCAAGGTAATCAACATAGGACAGGACAGGGAGGGTGACAAGGCAAAAGTAGACTTGGTAATGATGAGGGTGGACGGGACGAGGAGTAGAAGGGATATCATACCGAGAAGGGGTGGCAAGGAAGCAATGAGGAAAGGAAATGACGGAGGTAATGCGGCTGAGAATGGATGGAGGTATGATGGCGCAGAAGAAGGACGAGGAGAGGTGGATGATCAAGAGAGCAGAAAATGGCAGGAGGATTGAGGTAAGAGTAATGACGAGCAGTGAAAGGGTAGATACAATAAAGGAGTAAGGCAATACAAAGTCCGGAGGCCGATAAGGGAAGGAAGAGCGAGCAAGCGAAGAGACAGGGTGGTGGAAGAACCAGGTAGCACCACAGAAGGACAGAGGGGGTAGAGAGGAACGAAAGACAGCATCGACAGAAGATATCAAATGGAAACAAGGAAGAGAATGAGGGATGAGGCAGAAGAGGAGTTGAGAGGCCAAAGCAGTCCAGGGAAAAAAGGGAAGGATATCGCGGTTGGAGAAAATGAAGAGCAGTTCCAGACAGTTGAGATCGATTCAGAGGACGACATGGAGATGTATGAAACAGACCAAGATGGAGTCGAGCAGCAAAGGAAGAGGGTTATGGAGGACGGTGGCTTTGAAAAAGAGAGACCCCAAGAAGAAAGGGAGCATGGAGACAGGAGAAGTGCGGGCACGAGGAAAAAGGAGAATTTGGGAGCGCTTCAAGCGTGAAAGGTCGGGGACGTGGAGGAAACTACAGAAACAGAGGTTGAGCAACTAGGGGACAAGGTCGGAGAAGTAGGGGACGAGTGCGACCAGTAGGGAAGAGGGAGAAGCGAGACTCGTCACCAGTCAGAAACTATAGAAAGACTCTGGAAAAGAAGATACAGCTACCAGAGCAGGCATACTATGACAATACCAACAAGGACATCAGGAGAATTATCCAGCATTTGGAGGAGTAAGCCACCCAAGCCCAATCAGGATCAGAAATGGAAGACTAGGTGTACCTGCTTACTGATCCGGGAAATACAAGAGAGCGCATGACACTGTACAAACAAGCCCTACATGTTTATTGGGTGATGAAAAGACTGTTGGAAAAGGACATGGATCAAGTTGCCATAGAAATGGCAGAACGATCCCAAGGAATTCCTAATCTGAGGAGAGAACTGAAAAACATCCAGATCACCATGATGATGCAGGACAAGAAATTGGATGAGATTCAGGAGCAGATAGAGAAGATTAACAAGGGCACAGAGGAGGAAGATGGACAGAAGGGAACCATGTAGGACAACCTCTGAGGACATGGGTATGCTCTCTGTAGTTTTGTTAAGGACAAACGATAGCTTTTCGATTTTGGTTTGAATATACAATGCAAAATAGAAATAATAGTAGCTGTTATGAATGTTTAGTATACGTTGCATGGACTAGAAGAATCAGGATTTTTGGTTTTTGGATGGTGGTCAAAAACTTAAGGTGGCCAACAGACCCAGTTTCCCTACGGGGTGGGTTGAGGCCACAATGGACATGTACTGGTTTCAATTCAAAATAATATAAAAGAATGGTCACTCATTAGCTTACAAAAACAAAAAAAAATGTACCTAACATAACTATTGAGAACAAAGGTCCAAGAGTGAGCATCCTTTTAAGTATGTAAGATATTATTTTCTATTTATCTAATTCACATTTTTCCTCATATCATATGGCACCAAATTCTCTGTAGTTTTGCAGAATTGAAGCTATTACTCAGTGATTTTTTCTGGTACTATTATGTGAAAAAATATAAATTCTATGGCCATCCTTATATGAGTTATCATGGGATCCAAGCTCTATGGTCCGACCTAATATAATGGTGCACATGATCCTTTACACATGAAATCTCTTTGGCATGTTGTGCAAACTTATGTGGAATTTATGCAAGCGTCTCTTTGGAGGAACATTACATGAAGTCTAAAGCACTTATTCCATGTGAAATATTGCATACTTAAGTAATGTGAACTCTCTCTATGTGATATGTTCCTTTTGTTCATGATTTGTACCTCTTGTTTATTCATACAAAGGTTTGTAAAAAGGATAGAGGTATGAATATTCTTTAAGATTCTTGTGGCATTTTATGAGATTTCTGTGGAATCTATGTGAACCTGCGGCTTCCTTTCTTTGTGAAATAAAAGTGGGTCATATGGAATAATAAAAGTTTAATATTTGTGCAATATTTGTGTCATATAATCCACTATTGTGGCATCATCATATTTGAATTATCCTTGTGATCCATGTGAGCCTATATGTGGCTCTATTATTAATGTGAACCTCCGTGAAATTGATCTGAGTTCTCTACTATATTCTAATATGTGGAAAGGAGATGAATCTAAAGTTTTATAAATGTCCTATGGCATCCAAATCTAGAGTTAAGAGGATTCATGAGTAAGGGATGAAGGACTATTTGATGCAATTTTTAAGCACCAAGACAACCTCCAAATTATCTCTCTATGGAAGGTTTATGTGACATATGTGAAGGTCTAAGGAGTGTGAAATTTTGTTGAAACCACTGACACAGTTACCAAAATCCTTTAATAGCATATCTAAAACATATCAAAAAAAAGTGAATCTAACTACAAATGTTTGTGGTGATCTGCATTATAATCCTATCTCTCTCTTTGGTAAAAAAAGGTCGAATCCCTTGTAGGTTAAGACTCTATCTCTAAGTATATGTGTATTTTTGAGACATTTGATCTTTGTGTTTTTGAAATCAAGTTTGAATTATGATTTGAAATTTCATGGCTAATATTGCCAATATTGTAAACATAATTTAAGGTTTAACCTGGTCACTAAGCTCAGCTTTATATATAGAATAAGGTTGTCTTTCATTATAGAAGCAAATCTAAAAGAAATCGATTTGGCTCTTATAAGTTCCTATCACCTAACAGGTATGGTATGTGTGTTTTTCTATGCTCCTCTGCGAGCTTCAAAATTATGGTGATCTCCCTTCATGCTCTAATCTTATCTGTGGAGCAATTGAACAATGGAATGTATGTAATTGTAATGTGATTTTGGGTCCCATGTTGAAATGTTCATGTTGAAGTAAAATAATTTTATCCAAAGACTCTTCAGTTTCATGAGGCATGTACCAAGAGATTTGTTTTAAGGGTTGTTGTTTTGGCTGAAGGAGTCGTACGTTGAGAGTATACATTATGCTATGATATGTGATTTTGGTTACATGCTGTAAATATGAGTTCCACTTTAAAGACTTGAATATCAAATAAAGAGACATAAAAGACTATAGATATTTTGATCTATGTGGACATCGATAATAAGGTTAATTTCCTATGAAGAGAAAAAATGATGGGTTTAAAAGTGATCAAGGACCACTTCAAGTTTTTGAATTTCGAGCAAGAAGCATTCAATAAGGCTACCCATGAGTTTGTAGACAAACACATAGGACTGATATTGATAATTGAGAACAAGAATGATGAATATTAAAAGGATAAGTGTCATCTAAACATTTGAAGAAAATCCAATGTATTGCAATATTTTAAACTTTAGATTGGCTAGGGCTTGAAAGTTTGAAGTGTTTTTGGGTTTGCAAAACTCTAGTAAGGGTTTCAACAAGAAATCCCTAGGGTTGGTCAAGCCCCAGGATTGCTAATATTGAACTCAAATAATGTAAGGATGAATGTTTCATGTATAGGGTTTGAAACCCTAGACTTAAAGGGTTATTAGGGTATGAAGTGAAAAACCTTAGCCAACCATATCTAGACAAAAAGGGTTAAGAAATACTTGGATTTATTAATTGATTGCTTCTACTTGAAACCATAGCTCCTACAAGTTTTTACATCTTGATGATGTGATAGATTTGTGGGTTGAGTTCAATATCAACAGGGATTTTTCATGATCTCAAAAGATAAGTATCTTGTATCTATTTTATTGTGTTATTTATTACTAACATTGTATTTTTTATGGTTTGTAAACCTTAGCTAGGGTTTGAAAAATAAAATATAAGGCTTATGGACTAAATCCTATAACTAATTATGACTATTTGAAGGATGAAATCCTAACTCATTAATGATGTTGATGATGTGGAATCTTTCATAAAGATAGAGCTTCTTGGATGATCTAGACTCTTTGATTATGATATAGACTCCTTGATGATGTGGACTTCTTGATGATGTGGATTCCTTGATGATGTGGACTCCTTGCAAGAAATGATGTGGACGAAATTAACATCTTGATGCATTTAACGAGGTTGGCTTGGCTCAAGATGATCAAGATCAAGAGGGAACTGAGAAATTCTCATGAGATAAGTACTCTCTTGTTTGTTGCTTCATTATGAGTCTCTTGTCCTTTTATATATTTATTTATTGTAATTTTTCTTCCATGGCCTCCTAGTGAGGATTGTAGCTACATAAATTTAGACTGCCAATATGTGGAATATCATTGAAAATGGATGGAAGAACAATGTGAAAAAATGATTCATGATTAGATTAGATTTGAACTTAGAGGGAATAGACAAGACCAACCTAAATTGATGCATGTTTTTTATGAGCACCAGTATTGCAGCAAGGATGCTACAACTCCTTAGCTACCAACTTTACTTATCAACCTAGTGTTTGTACAAACTTGGAGGTGAAAATGCTATATGCACAAGTAAAAGTGAAGGTCTTGCCTATTGTCATTGTTCATCTGGCGAGAGACCCTAGGGGTTCCAAGCCAGACTTCTATAGAGTTATAAGAATCCTGATTCTTTGTTGGAAGAGGATCAAATATGTTCTACGAGAGCTACTCTACTGCAGTAATGAAGAAAAAAACATCTAATGCTAAATCACACCATATCCTAATTAACCATTTAAACAGTTATGCTAAGAAGAATTGCTAAATCAACACTAACCTAATGCTACTATCTAAGCTACAGAAGTAAAGAGCATCAAACCATACCAATGTGTAAGAAACAAAACTAAACTAAATCTGTTTTGACCTATTTTTAGAATTTTTAAGCAAAATCAAGTATGCAAATTAACTATTCTTATGGATGTGACAAGTGGATGGAAGGTGATTGAGGATGGATAAAAGGTTTATGGAGTGGTTGGATGGTGTGGAACAGTCCTGGGAGGCTTTTTGTGACTTCCTAGAGGTTCCCCATCAATTCAGCCTCAAAACAGGTTGTTTAAGGAAAACCTACGGGATGATCTTGTAAGAATTACAAAAAACCTACAAGATACAGCTGAGAGCTAATTGTGAGGTGCTGGAGGTGTTGGGAAGCTTGGAAAAGGTGTGTGATGAGTGATATGGGGTGTTAGAAGGTCTAGGAACACTCAAGAGTCAATATCCAAGATCAGATATGGCTAGATTCAGTCAAGGTATGTAGGGGAATTTCAACAAAAAGAATGACAAAAACTAGTGAGGGTGATGGTGGAGCAAGCGATGGTTAGGGTGGATGAAGTGGAAGGTGGCTATTGGTGGTGAAGTCTGGGTCTCATCCTGGAATACCTAATGTTCTTAAAGCATATGTGTTTCCCAAGAACTATGCAACAAGATACATTTTCATAAACTAGAAAAACATGAATCAATTTCCTATATTATGCGTGAAGAGAGTGCTAAAGGGAATGAAGGCATGAGTGAGATTATCAGGCCAAGCAGTAACTCCTCCAAATCAATTCACAGTTATTCATTCCGGTTGGTCTTTATTATATACATGAGGGAGAGACTGTTCACTTCATCTCCTAGTGGCTATTCATATTTCTTATTATTTATTTACATCAGTTACACTTATTCACCTAATCCTGATGATTAGGTGTCAACATTCCCCCCCTTAATTTGAAGGGATGTTGGTGAGTCCAGGAATCATTTTGAATCGTTCACGGTTTTCTCTTCCAAGCGCTTTGGTGAATATGTCTGCAATTTTCTCATTAGTGGAACAATGGTAGAGATGGATTATTTTGGCCTCAACATGATGTCAAATCAGATGATATTTAGTATTGATGTGCTTTGTTCGATCATGGAACTTTGGATTCTTGGCCAACTTTATTGCCGAGGTATTTTCAATCATGAGTCAAGTCAATTGTTCTTGTTTTACCTACAAATCTTCAAGAATTTTCCTGAGCCACAAAATTTCTTTTGTTGCCTCATCTGCCGCAACATATTTTGCTTCTGTTGTGGAATCTGTTGGAAATGATTGTTTGTGTGATCTCCAGGAGACAACTCCTGATCCAAGACTTATAGCATAACCTAAAGTAGACACCGTAGTTTCTTTGTCTCCATCGAAGTCTGAATCAAAGTATCCAATCAAGCTGAATTCATTCACATGTGTATACTTGATTCCAAAGTCTTGAGTTCCCTTCAAGTACCTTAGAACTGTTTTTGTAGTATACCAATGTCCCTCACAAGGCTTTTGCATAAACCTGGAGAGGATTCCAACAACAAATGAAATGTCCGGTCTGGTAATAGTTAGGTAGTTGAGACTTCTTACAAGTTGTCTATACTATGTTGCATCCTCAAATTCTTTTCCTTCAATGGATGTGAGCTTTAAGTTTTGTTCCATTGGAGTAGTAGGAGGACTGCATTCTATCATGCCAAACCTATTCAATAGATCTCTAATGTACTTATCTTGAGAAAGGAATATGGACATTTGATGTTGAGTTACTTCAATACCAAGATAGTAATGAACATAGCCCAAATCAGTCATTTCAATACCTTTCCTCAATTCCTTCTTTATGGATGCAACGTAGCTTTCATTATTCCCTGTCATCAAAAGATCATCTACATATACCACAAGATATACAACTATTTTTAGACTTTCTTGACAAATAAAGTTGCATCATCAAGATCATAATGTTTGAAATTGAGTTTCAAAAGATGCTCAGTTAGTTTTTCATACCAGGCTCGCGGTCCTTGTTTGAGGCCATATAAGGATTTCACAAGTTTGCATACTTTATGTTCATGTCCTTTCATAGCAAATCCTTCAGGTTGCGACATAAAAACATTCTCTTTTAGATCTCCATTCAAGAAAGCAGTTTTTACATCCATTTGATGGAATTTCCAACCGTTCTAAGCTGCTAGGGCAAAGAGTGACCAGATGGTAGCCCATTTTGTTGTGGGGGCAAAAGTCTCCTCATAATCGACCCCTTCCTTCTGTGAAAAACCTTTTTCCACAAGCCTAGCTTTGTGCTTGTCAAATGATCCATAAGCTTTATACTTGTTCTTGTAAATCCGCTTGTAGCCAATTGGTTTGATTCCTAATGGAGGATCAACCAGCTTCCAAGTGCCATTCTTTATCAGGGCATCATACTCCTTTTGCATCGCTTCTTTCCATTCATCATGAGAAGTAACTTCTTTGAAGGAATTTGGTTCTAAATCCGTAGAAAAATTCAATTCATAATCATAAGAAACATCCATATCAATAGGTGAACCAGAGTCATCTACATCACCTCCATTTTGCCGGTTTGAATTTCTAGTGATCCGAAGTGGATCCATCAAAGACTAGCAAAGAAGCATGATTGTATCAGGATGGGATGAATCTCTAAAAATTCCAAAAACAACGACCAAAAACACCCTAAACTAGTGGCAATGATAGCCAACGTGGAATGACGAGGACCTCGGTCAAAGCGCGCTGACAAGGCCCATTGAGACTATGCAAGAGGCCAAAGTAGCCCCTGGGAGCCCCAGATTGGGAAAAGGAGGTGATCTTTTATGTGCGATTAGTGCATCACTGGGTGAACAGGGCTGAAATGGGGAAGCCTGAGCACCTAGACACATGGCGAACCAGAGAACCGCAGGCGAAAAGGAAAAAAACGCTAAAAGGACAAACACGAGACCCGTGCTCTGGAAACTGACAGTATTGATCAGAGCGCCCTCAAATGGTAAATGGTTTTGGAGAAAGTGGAGCGATCCTAGTCAATGATTGATGCGTGGAGGTGGAGGAGAGATAAAACCGCCGTTGATCGTGTGTTATTTATTGAGTAGGTCAATCGCGCAGGACGTGCGAACGACATTAGATCTAGGGGACCCAGATCGGACGGCTGAGATTGCGCTCGATGGAGGAAGCAGAATCGACGAAGGATTAAGCCGATTTTGTAAAGATTTGTGGTCCATTTGACCACCATGGTGGAGGAAGAATGAATCCATGACATAACTAAAGAAATGAACCAACGAGCAGGCTGGCTCTGTTCAGATGGGGACACGTGTCCACTCCCTAAGCGTTCATGATGACGCCGAACTGGGAACTCTGACCATAGCTGCAGAAGGTGAATCGACAGAGGCAGAAGAGGAACCAAATGGGCATGGGGATGAATGGCTAAAAGCCATGAACATAGATAGTAGAATAAAAAATGGGAGAGAGACGACAAAAAGGGAATGGTTGAACACTAAGAGATAGAAACCAGAGAAGAGGCAGTTAAGCGAAAGCAGAGATAGACAGAGGGACGAGCTGACCAGTGGAAGCATTGAGCACTAGAGCTTGAGAGATTCAAGGCATCCCATAGAGGAATTTGTACAGATCAAGCATCACATTTGGCTCCTTCCATTGTAGACCAGAAGGTCGTAGAGTTGGTAGGAAAAAGAAGAGTCTGTGTACTCCAGTGGCTTGGGGAAATCCAAGAAACCACCCTGCCAAGCAAACCTAATGCAGGAAAACTCACATTGAGTCCCTACATTGTAATTCTCTTCTCAAAGACCCAATCAAATAAGGCCACCACTGAAAGCTGGACTGGAGATGTAGCCCTGGAGAATAGGGTGAACTCCTTATTAAAATTGCTTGTGTCTTTGTGGTTGCTTACTGTGTTTCTCTATTGTCTTTCCATTTAAAATGTCTGTGTATTGGAAATCTGATCGATCCATTGCTTAAATAACACAGAACACACACCAACACATGATTCTGTAATACCTTTTGATAAATAAACCTTTAGTTGATGTCACTCATAGGGTCAATATCAGATCAAGTGGTATCAGAGCAGTAGGCTATAAGGTTAGACAAGCTTGTGTTAGTTTAGCTGTGAAGGCTCACTAGATCAAAGCTCAAATTAGGAGAAGGAGAGTTGGTGGAAACTAATCCTGAAATTGGGAGAGTCTATTCTCGAAAGACAATGTCAGAGGAAGGTTCTATGGGGCCAGACCCTCAATTCATAGAAAATTTCCTAGCTATAAATTCTATGGTAGAAGAAATGTATAGGGACTTTAGAAATCATAAGGATGAAGATTCATTAGGTTCTAAACAAGATAAAGAAAAAGATGAGTCTCATTCCCATGACCACTCAAAAGGAAAGGGGAAAGAGGAAAGCTTCCTCACACCTCCTAATAGCCCTATGCATAATAAGAAGGCATATTTGATTAGGTTAGATGTCAAATTTGATTTGCCTATATATGATGGAGAGCTAAATGTTGAAAATTCAGACAATTGGATTAGACAAATTGATGTATATTGTAGGGTACAAAACATAGACTCAGACAAGAGTAAGATTCAACTGGCAAGCCTACATCTAGGAGGCACTACATTGTTTTGTGGGAAGGAAAAACCCAAGCTGATATGAAGAAGCATGGTAAGACCATCTCTGAATGGAGTGAATTTGTTGTTGCAATCAAAAAGCAGTTCTATCCATTGGCCTACATGCAAAAAGCCATGATGAGTTGGCAAACACTTCGGCAGTTGAAAGGGAAAAGTGTGCAAGGGTATACTCAAGAGTTCGGAAAGAGATCATTGATGTTGGGTATCTCATTAGACTCATCAGAAACTCTTTTAAAGTACATTGGTGGTCTACACAACTACATGAGGCATCATCCTCATGTTTATTCCCACTAGTATATATGAGGTATTTGTACAAGCCAATCATCTAGAATCTTGAGGAAAGAATGGAAATCCAGAAGTTCGGGGACCATCCCAACCCACTGTAAGCAAGAGCAAGGAGAAAAGAAATCAGAGGTGGAAAGCAAGGAAGGCTAACATTGCACAGAAAAGCAAAGCTTCATGCACTCACTATAAAAAGGATGGGCATGATGATGAAAACTGTTGGATTCTGCATCCGGAGCTGAGACCTAAGAAGTCCGAGGACAAGAAGAAGAAGATTGTTGTAGCTATTCAAAAAGATTTGGGGTCAGACTCAGGAGATGAAACGATCATTGCAGGGACAGGTATAAAGGGTAAGAATTCTGAAGCATCTACTAGTAATTCTACTCAATCTGTTATTGATGAAGAACATGAGAGAAAAAGGCATGATATTTTCCATATTCGGGTCGTTTCCAAAAATCAAAAGATTGATACTTTGTTTGATAGTGGCTCACAAGTAAATCTAATTTCTGAAGCAATTGTAAAGAAATTGGGATTAACAACTACACCTCATAAGAAACCATACCCATTAGGATGGTTGAATGATAAAGCACAACTACAAGTGACTAGACATTGCAAACTCAAGTTTTCTTTTGGGTCAACATTTGTAGATAAGGTTGATTTAGATGTAATTCCTTTGGATATATGTGGAATTGTTTTAGGAAGCCCTTACCTGTATGATAGAAAAGATATTTTCTATAGAGCTGAGAACAAATACTACTTGTTAAAGGTGGAATCGAATACTTTATAAGAGCTCACAAGCTCAAGAATAATTATACTCTCATAAACTCGGGACAGATGAAAAGAATGCTAAATTCATGCAAACAATTCTTACTAATGGTTGTGAACGAAAAGAAACCTATTAAAACCAATGTATTTGAGGGTTATAATGTTGATCAGCAAGCTAATATAGAAAAGATTGTTTCAGAATATGATGTCTTGTTCCAAGAACCTAAATGTTTGCCACCCAAAAAGGGAATAGTACATGATATTATTTTGCAACAAGATGTTCCATTGCCTAACATTGGGATGTACAGGTTGTCTGCTTTCGAGAATGCTGAAATCAAGAAGTAGGTGCAGGAGTTTCTCGAGAAAGGGTTCATCAGGCCTAGCGCATCACCATGTGGGTCACCAATCATTTTGGTGAGAAAGAAACATGGCTCGTGGAGAATGTGCATTGACTACCGAGCATTGAATAAGATAAAAATAAAAAATCATTATCCGCTTCCTCGCATAGATGATATTTTAGATCAATTGAAGGAAGCTGTTTATTTCACCTAGTTGGATTTGCATAGTGGATACCATCAGGTCAGAGTTGCAGAACATGATGCATGGAAGACTGCTTTCAAAACAAAGCAGGGATTGTATGAATGGCTGGTTATGCCTTTTGGCCTAACTAATGCTCTTGCTACTTTCATGAGATTAATGAATGATATACTCAGACCTTTTCTTGATGATTTTGTTATCGTGTATCTAGACGACATTCCGATTTTTAGTAAAACATGGGAAGAACATTTCAGGCATGTCAAGTAGAAATTAGATGTTTTGAAAAGAGAAAAACTTTATGTTAAACTCTCCAAATGTGAATTTGGCAAAACCTCTCTAAATTATTTGGGTCACATAGTAGGGGGAGTTGAATTGAAAATAGATCCCTCCAAAGTGGCAGTGATTGTAAACTGGCCTAAACCCAAGTCTGCTATAGAAGTGAGAAGCTTCATAGGAGTAGCACAATATTGGAGGAAGTTCATTTCAAAATTTTCCTCAATTGTAGCTCCCTTACATGCCTTGACAAGATTGAACAAGGTCTTTCAATGCAAAGGAAAACAACAGAAAGCCTTCGACACCTTGAAAGAAAATATCAATACAACACCGGTACTAGCACTGCTAGATCTACAAAGACCATTTGAGATCCAAACTGATGCCAGTGACTATGCCATGGGAGCAGTGTTGACATAGCACGGTAAACCCATATGTTATCATTTTGATACTTTTAATCCTACAGTAGTTAACTATCCTACATATGATAAAGAATTGTATGCATTAGTTCAGAGTGTGAAGAAGTGGAAACATTAATTAATGGGAAAGGAAACAGTAATACATATTGATCATCAGCCACTTCCATACCTACACTCCCAAACTAAGTTGCAACAATGAAGACATTACAGATGGATGGGTTTTCTACAACAGTTTCACTTAGTCATCAGATATGAAAAGGGCATACATAACAAGGTTGTAGACATGTTATCTAGACCCATTATAAATGCATCTACCATTATTAAGCATAATTTTGTGCTACATGAAAACTACATAGAACAGTATGCTCAAGACATGGGCTTTAAGGATGTATATGAAACCTTGAGTCAAGGCAAAAGAATAGAAGAATTGGACTATCACATGAAGGACCGACTCTTATATCATTGTAGGAAACTCTGCATTCCACAAACTGAGAGAGTAAAAATAATTAGGGAATCACACACTTCTCTAATATCAGGTCACTTTGGGGTAAGTAAAATAGGTGCACAGCTGCAAAGTTTCTGCTATTGGCTGAGAATGAGTGAGACAGTTTCTAGATATGTAAAGGGATGTGCTATGTGTGCAAAAAACGAGCCCAACAACAAAAAACTAGGCTTGTACACTCCATTGCCAGTGCCTTCTCACCCTTGGGAAAGAATTTCCATGGATTTTGTTGGAGGACTGCCTAAATCTAGGAAAGGTCATGATTATCTATATGTTGTTGTGGATAGGTTCAGCAAAATTTGTATTTTGATACCCTGTAGTAAACAGATTACAGCTGAACAAACTGCAAAATTGTTCTTTGAACATGTATGGGTTCATTTTGGATTACCCACTTCTATTGTATCTGATCGAGACACCCGATTTGTGGGGAAGTTTTGGTCAAGTCTGTGGGGACTAATGAACACCAAATTAAAGAAAAGTACAGCTTTTCATCCACAAACAAATGGCCAGATAGAAGTAGTTAACATGACAGTGATCCAGTTACTGAGAGGATATTGCAGCAAACACCCTAATATTTGGGATGAACACTTGTGTTATGTGCAACATGCTTACAATAGAGCCAAGCACTCTTCTACACAGATATCTCCTTTTGAGACTTGCTTTGGTTTCATACCAAGGTCTCCTTTGGATGTTGTCTTTGGTAAAGATACCATGGTTTATAGACACAGTGATGTGGACAAGGAAACTAGGTTCATTCAACAGATCCAAAAGATCCACCAGGCGGTACAGGAATTGCTGGAAAAGACCCACGCTAAGTACAAGTCTAGGCATGATAAGCATCAGATGGAGCATAGTTTTCAAGTTGGAGACCAAGTCTGGCTATATATCAGCAAGGACAGGATGCAAGGTGAAGGTAAAAAGCTAAAACCTATCAGGTGTGGACCCTTCAGGATACTTGAGAAGATTGGTGAAAATGCATTTCGCCTTGATCTACCAGCTTACATGCACATCTACTCAGTCGTAAATGCAAATTGCTTGAGGTTGTTTGAACCTTCAATGATTGAGGACCCTGAAGAGTAGATTCAATTACCTTCTATTGATGACCTACTACTTGAATACCTTAATGAATTATGGGAAGACACAGTGCTGGATAGGAAGGTAAGGACGATGCATCGGGGACAAGTGGAATACCTCAGGATTGGGCTCAAAGGTTCGAAGCCAAGCAGTGCTAAGTGGATTGAGATTGGACAAGTGAGAAAGAAATACCCTCACTTAGTCGATGCTTGAAAACCAAATTTTGGTGGTCCAAAAGCTCTTTCAGTGGGAAGGCCATGATCCGAATCGGATCCATCAAAGACTGGAAAAGAACCATGACTGTATCAGGTCGGGACAAATCTCTAAAAATTCCAAAAACATTGATAAAAAACACAATGAACTAGTGGCAATGGTAGCTAGCATGGAACGACGAGGACCTCGGTCAAAGCGCGCTGACCGAGGCCCATGGAGACGGTGCAGGAGGCCAAAGTAGCCCCTAGGAGCTCCGTATTGGGAAAAGGAGGTGATTTTTGATGCACAATTAGCGCCTAGGGTGAACAGGGCCAAAATGGGGGAAGCCCGAGCACCTAGACACATGGCAAACCGAAGGACCACTGGCGAAAAGGCAAAAGGTGCTAAAAGGACAAAGGCAAGACCCGCACTCTGGAAACTGATGGTATTGATTGGAGCACCCTCAAACAGTAAATGGTTTTGGAGAAAGCGGAGCAATCGCACTCAATGCTTGACGCATGGAGGCGGAACAGAGAGAAAATTGTCATTGATTGCACATTATTGGTCGAGAAAGTCAATCGCACGGGATGTGCGAACAATGTTGGATCTGGGGGACCGAGATCGAACGATTGAGATTGCGCTCGATGGAGGAAGCGGAATCAACGAAGGATTAAGTCGCGTTTTAAATATTTGAGGTCCATTTGATAGCCACAGTAGAGGAAGAATGCATCCATGACATAATTGAAGAAATGGACTGATGAGCAGGCCGGGTACACGTGGCCACTCCCTAAGCGTTCATGCTGACACCGAACTGGGAACTCCAAGCACATCTACAGAAGGTGAATCGACAGAGGTGGAAGAGGAACCGAACAAGCATGGGGACGAATGGCTAAAAGCCATGAACAAAGAAAATTGAATAATAAAGTGGGGAGAGACGACAAAAGGGGAACGGTTGAACACTGAGAGACAAAAGCCAGAGAAGAGAAAATTAAGCGAAAGTAGAGATAGACAAAGGGCCAATCTGACTAGTGGCAGCATCGAGCACCAAAGCTTAAGAGATTCAAGCCATCCCATAGAGGAATCTGTCCGGATCAAGCATCACATTTGGCTCCTTCCACTGTAGACCAGAAGGTCACAGAGCTGGTAGGAAAAATAAGAGTTTGTGTACTCCAGTGGCTTGGGGAAATCCAAGAAACCACCTTGCCAAGCAAACCTACTTCAGGAGAACTCACATTTAGTCCCTGCATTGTAATTCTCTACTCAAAGACAAAATAAAACAAGGCCACCACCGAAAGTTGGACCGGAGGCGTAGCCCTGGAGAATAGGGTGAACTCCTTATTAAAATTGCTTGTCTTTGTGGTTCCTTACTGTGTTTCTCTGTTTTCTTCCCATTTAAAATCTCTATGTATTGGCAACCTGATCGATCTGTTGCTTAAATAACACAAAACACATACCGACACATGAGTCTGTAATACCTTTTTTTAAATAAACCTTTAACTGATGTCACTCATAGGGTGAATATCATATCATCTAGTTCCTTACTTTCCAACCTCATTAGGATGAACATTTTCAAGTATCTTTATTAGCCACTTTGGGGGACCTTTCTCAGATGGTCCAGGCTGCTTCGTTGATTGAGTTGGGACTTAATCAAGATTGAGTCTCCCAATTCTATCAATCACATCACTTAAAGCATCATCCATTGTTGGAGTTTCATGCAGGGGAGAGGGTTCTTCAGAAGAAGATTCCACGTGTTGATCTAGTATAGGAATCCCCCATTCAAGATGTGGAATCTGATTATCAAACTCTTGAAATGATTTTACATCTGTGAATCTATCTAAGCGATCAAGTTGCCGCTCAACAACATTGTCAGTTTTGGATGATTCAAGAAAGATTAGATCTCTAGATACAACAAACTTTTTATTGAATTCATCATAGAGACAGTATGCTTTGGAGGTGTCTGAATACCCTAGGAAGATACACTTACGACTTCTTGCACCAAGTTTTTTTCTATGTACCTTTGATATCAAGGCATAATAGGTGGAACCAAAGACCCTGAGATGCTTTACCGGAGGAATGTGCCCATACCACATTTCATATGGAGTCTTGTTTCTAATAGAATTAGATAGACATCTATTCTTTATATATACATCACATAGAACTACATCATCCCAAAACATCAATTTTACATTTTTGAAAAACATCATGGAGCGCACCATATTTAAGATTGTCTTGTTCATTGTTTCAGCTATACTGTTCTATTGAGGATTATAAGGTACAATTGTTTGATGTTTGATCCCATGTTGGTGAAGATAGTTTTCAAATTCATTTGAAGTATATTGTTTTCCATTATCAGTGTGAATAGAGCCAATATGAGATTGTGCATCATTTTCAATCCATGTATGAAAGTTCTTGAATGTTTGAAAAGCATCAGATTTGTTCTTTAGTAAATACACCCAACACATTCTAGTGTAGTCATCAATAAATGTCATCATATATTTTCCATTTGCAAAAGAAACAGGCATTGGACCACATAAATCTGAATGAATGAGTTCAAGTTTTCTATGTGCTCTTGAATGTGAATCATGAAAAGACTGTTTGCTATGCTTTCCTAGAATGCAAGTATCACATTTCTTAAGTTTCCTAGGAATTGTAAGCAAACCAACAACACCATTTTTCTTCAACAAGTGGAGGTTGTCATAGTTCAAATGTCCAAATCTAGCATGCCATAATAAACTTGATGGAAGTGTACCTTCTTCATAATGAGAATTTTATGAGAAATGTTGTGCACGAGCAGAGGTAGCTTGTAGCTTGAGAAGTCTTTCTTCTTCTATTCCCCTCATGACAAGTGAGTGGTCAGATGCTTTTCTTACCTCAAACTTGCCATCAAACATATGAGTGGTGTGACCTTGCTGGTGGATGTGGACCAAGGACAACAAGTTTCTCTTTAGTTGTGAGAGATATAGAACATGATGCAAAAGAAAGTCTGCAAGACCAGGAAATTTAAGCCTAATTGTGCCAAGCCCTGATGGCTTGATTTTTGATTGGTTCGTGAAGTATACTGCTCCATCAACATTGTCAGTAAATTCTTCAAAAAAATATTTTCTATGAATCATGTGGCAAGTTGCTCCTGAATCAAGCAACCAATCATTTTTCCAAGAAGCAAGTGAAGCATTAAATAAATCTTCATTTACTTCGATATTACATTGTGCCACAACATGATGAGTGGATTCAGGTGCTTTACTTTGTCTGTGTGTTTAGTTTTACCATTGGTTTGGTTTCTTTTCTGCTCAATTTTGTCCCAAGGTAACTTGCATGTAGAGGCATCATGTGATCCATTTCTTTTGCAGTGTATGCAGTGCAAATCTGACTTTTCTCCTTAAGAGTGTCTGCCCCCCTGCCTTTGAAGTATCTTCCTCTTCCTCTTCGACCGCCTCTTCCTTTGGAAGAATCCTGAGCAAGATTCTTTTCTTTATGAGTAAGGCACACAGCCTCTTTAGAAGATTCAGGGGGTTGTCTTCTTTCCAAAAGCTTTCTCTCTTTCAGCAAACTTTTTCACAAGAGAGTCAAAGGTAATATCTTTGAGATTTCCATTTGCTTGCAATGACTCAAGATAATTGGAGTAAGTAGGATAAAGTGCCTTGAGAAAAGCGATAAGAGGAATATTCAATTCAACCTTAGTGGCTTTGATATCAAGCATTATAGATTTTACTTCGGATGCAAGAGCAAGAGGATCATTATTTTGTAATTGAAGAGTGAAGAGTTTAATCATGACTTGAACAACTTCAAGTGCAAAATGTGAGTCATAAAGTTCTTTTAGCTTTTGTAAGGCTTCGAAAGCAGTTGAAAATGGAGAAATATGGCGACTCACCTCTTCACTTACAGATGTTGCAATTAATGCATAGGCTTTG
The DNA here is from genome assembly GCA_000404065.3 of Pinus taeda. Lineage (NCBI taxonomy): Eukaryota > Viridiplantae > Streptophyta > Pinopsida > Pinales > Pinaceae > Pinus > Pinus taeda. Next base: position 53,426 of record APFE030611733.1, on the reverse strand, counting down.
TTGTTCTTATTTTACCAAACGACGAACTCTTTTTCTGAGGTAGGCTATTCTGGCTCTTTGTCTTCGTCTCCAATATGCACTCCTTTCCACAACTCATTGAAAATGAGGGTGTGTTTTATCATCCGAGACCATTCAGGATTGTTCTCCTTGCCAGTAAGAATTATTCCCATAATAGATATGATTGAATGCATACTGTAAAAAAAAACAAAACTTCTGCTAGCAAAAAAAATCTGTGTACTGTAAAAATACTTCTGCAGGGAAAATGTGCTTCAAAATAATACAACTTTATTCTTCCTTCTTGAATTAATATACAAAGATCAAAACTATATTCTATCCATATAGAATATCACCATTCTTTTGCATTACAATATGGATGCAATTCAAGAGAAATAAAAGATAAACAATATCAACTGCTCAAAAGTGAATTGGAATTCTGATGCAAATCAGAATTTACCAAACACTTGGATGGAAATATAAATCCCTATGCTCAAATCCTATGCTTTACACCTTCATTGCATACTTTCTCATTGGAAAATACACCTCTTTCTTTTTCTGTCTCTCAGTCTTCAATGATGCCTGATGCTTGGTAAGGCATCGCCTGATAAGGGAAATTAAATAAGTCTTCAAACTTAGCTTCTGGACTTTCGAGTGAGTCTTTTGGGGATGCAAATCAGGAGGCAATGGATTTATGTGAAAGAAATATTATATATCATAGTGGATGTTTGGCAAGCGAACTTATGTGAACAACGTATATATGAAATAGTATACCAGTGTTTATATACCTTCAAGGGAGCAGTATATATATACTGGCGTTTACACTAGCATTTATATATATTGAAGGGAGCAGCGTATATATACCAACATTATATACCTTGAAGGGAGTAGCGTTTACAATTAGCGTATATATATATATATATATATATATATATATATATATATATAATATATATATATTATGCAATGTATATATACCACAGCTATCACCAAGTGTATGGAGGGAGCAATAGCATGTGTTGAAGTAGTAGCAAATGGAGGGAGGCCGAGGGGCCGAGGTCGATTCATATACCACTACAACAGAAACATCAACGGAGCTACACAGATTCTCGAGTTGGTCTAAGGCGCCAAATTTTGAAATGCATATGACAACGGGCTAGCAACAGATTTTAAAACGCATATAGTATCAAAGCCATGTCAGGTGGATGCCTTCATATCGCATGGTAGTCACTACATTCCAGTAAAGAAGGCAACTGTTCAGAGGAAATATCAAAATGCATATGTTCAAAAATGTATATGGCATTATATGGAGTAGGCTTCAGGAAACCAGGAAGAATATAGGCAAGAAACTGACACTAGGAGTTACACAAAAACTAATTTCGGGAGCTGGCTTTGATACCATGTCATGCTAGGTAGTAACTCCTCCAAATCAATTCATGTTTATTCATTCAGGTTGGTCTTTACTATATACATGAGGGAGAGACTGTTCACTTCATCTCTCGGTGACTATTCATATTTCTTATTATTTATTTACATCAGTTACACTTATTCACCCAATCTTGATGATTAGTTGTCAACAACGATCTTATTGCAGAATGGAGTAATGGAAAAAGATGATAATGAAATGAACCAAATGCTAAATCAAGACAAAAAACTACAAAGCTCATGCAAGAACTAGAAATTTGTGTTTTTGGGGCTGCTAAAGGGTCTCTTCCTCAAGTAATGGTCCCAGAGGGAGGAAGTGAGGATAAGACACTTGCAGACAACCTTATGGTGATCCTTTTTCTCCTTGCTAACATGCTAATTGATAGAAGGCACAAATGCAAGCAAACTAACATAAAACCAATCTAATATACATTGTTGTAATGGAAATGGAGCTACTTAAGCAAATGAACAATTAAACCATGAATCTATGCTAACATACATGTACAATAAATAGGAGCCTTGGTTGCTAGGGTTGGGCCCTAACCCAAGAGCTTCATCCCTCTGAGTTAACTCAGTGCTGGCTCAAAAAAAAACTCTCTTATTATCAAAACAATGTATTACATAAAAAACTGTCACAAGTCTTGCAACTTGAAAATAGAGTAGAGTTTTACAATAAAAAATCTAAATCCTACTGAGGTCCTATGCCTCTCTACTTATACATTTGAAGTCTCCAACAACTTCCTTAAAATTATGGAGGCTCGGCTCCCAAACTTGAGATAAATTGGTGCTTTGTCTTTCACTTACTCGGCTGCCTTCTAGTCCTCATGATTTGGTTTCTTGTACTCTGAGCCGATGGAGGAATATTCGAATGGAAGGGTAGTAAATGAGAAGGATTTACCTCCTATAATTCCTCTCCCTTGTCCCATTCAAGTCTTCCCAAAATTCCTTGCTTTTATCTTTTAATCCTACATTAAAATCACATTAGACCACAAAGCAAAATATCCAACTCTAACTCATCTCATAAACAAAATATAATGAAAAGTATGCAAAAGTTATGAGAATAGTTGGTTTGACTAAGCTAGGAGGTGAATTAAGGCCCATATAATTACCCAATGATGAGGCTCATCATCACCCCCCTACTAAAAGTGTTGCTCATCCTCTTAGAAAATTAGTCAATGTACATGTACTTCATGGATTTGGTAGCCTCTCTGACATCCCATGCCTCTATTGTGGTCTCTTCTTCTTGTTCATAAAAGCTTGATTTCTTTTCTACCTCTTCCCACTACATCTTTTCTTATTCTTCTTTTCTCCCTACCAACATCCCTAGGAGTAGTGATGGACTGAGTTTTAGGCCTATCCAATTGACCTTCAACCTTTGCATTGATTGCCTAGACATAGGTGTATTGTTGAGTGCCTCTCTCAACCTTTGAGGGAAGTGATATTCTTCGATCTTCAAGCTCTGTGGCAGTGTTTTCTGTTAGAGTCGGTCTTGTCAGTCCTCTGTCAGAGATCACAACTCTTTCTGCATTTCATTTTTAGGAGTCTCGCTCCATTCACTCAGCTGCATTCTGCTAGGGGCATGCCATAATCTGATGGAAAAGGTCTTGTCATTCATTTCCCTCATGTATGGCACCTGCTGGCTTAGGTCTTTCATCAATGTTCACTAAAGTCCATGACAGTCAATGTTCGATCTTTTAATGGACGAGAGTCATTTTCAGTCATTAGGTCTATGGATTAGTCAATTTGGTCTTCAACCATGTCCAATAAAGCCAGGCAAGCCAGAGGGAGGCCCTTACAAAGTTATGATTTAAAGATTTTCATCATCATGTTGACAGATTACGACTGTTCTTCAAAACTCTGTTTTGAAAAAAAAAAGTCAAACAGTGTGTCATTTGTGATAATTTTCAAAAACGTTTCCAGTCAATCTCTTCAGGCACAGTCATGGTTTCCTTGGCCAAATGCCATGTCAAACAACCCCTGCAAAAAGTGCCAAAAATTTCATCATTTTGGCTAAAAATTCAAAAGGAAAAGTGAAATACAGAGTTGCATTAAATCAGGGAAAAAGTGCAAAAACAAAACATTAGCAAAGTGGGTTTTGAAGAAACAAAAATCAAACCCATGACTTCAAAGTCTTTATATAGAATTTCTATAAGAAACATAGTCATTTTGCATACCGAGGTAGAGAGAAACATTGCAAACTGATTGTGAGAAAGCTAGCACGCATTTTGGGTGAGTTTGGAGGAGTTTTAAAGTGTGCGACGCACAGGCAGAGGGGCGCGACACACATAGAGAGTGCGGTGCACTGGGTTTGCTGCACAGTGCACACCCACAAAGGCTTGGTCTTGCTCCCAATTGCATCAAATTGACTTTGAATCCCTTCCAATTGACATAGTTCATAACAACACATAGTTGCATACATCATCAAAGGGCCATCCAAGCACAATCCATATACAACAGTCATGGCATCCAAGCATTCATCGGAGTATGAGGTGGAAACTCAAAGTGATTCATCCTCAGAAGAACAAGCTCCCCGGAGACATCATAAAAGTGGCAAACATGTTAGGGATGAGCCAACCACCCTCACAAAATTGCAGGCCTGCCCTCTTCCTACGTCATGTTTCCAACATCTGTCATGTTTGAGTTTTTGTCAAAAGGTAGCTAGTGTTCGAGTTCATCATGAGTTGGCCCGTCTTTTTTGTGCTTCACTTACATGGATATCACTCTATCTTTGTCAGTGTCACCTTCACACTGACACCTGAAACTTTCTCATTAGCAACCGGCATACCGAATGTTGGAGAACCATGGCACAAGAAACAAAAGGTTGATTGGCAGCATTATGAGCCATACATTAAGGCTAGTTTCTTGAGGCAACTCCAAAGAGTCTTTCCATTCCGATATTTCAAAGATGAATATGCTCCACTCATGAAGTTGATCATGAAATATTTCAGCTGTGAGGGAAGGTTCTCTCATTTATATGCCTATCACATCAGGTTTCTCATGCATTTTACCAGGGTACGGATGATGAACATCCCATATTTCATTTGCAGGAACATAGAGAGGATGAACACCTTCATGCAGCACAAGACCCCTCAGTAGCAACTTAACAGTGTTTATCATTTTGCTTTTATTAAGGTTTTGGCGGTTCATCAGCTGGGATTGCAGGGCATTGCTTGGGATGATTTCGTCTCCCGTGACCTCTTCAACACTTCACAGGTATTATCAAAGGTTGAACGTGAGATAGGCGATGCTTCTCATCAGTATGAGCACCATGCGACCACTACTATGCCAGTATTCATCACCTATCAGAGAGGCAGTAGACATTTGTTTGTAGCTACAAAGCGAGTGTTATCTCCACCCGAGGTGGAAGGGGCCTCACTTCCGACATCGGCAACACAGGTACAGGACAAGGGAAAGAGGCCCATGCATGATGAGGGGCCATCAGGTGAACAAGAGGCAGACTTCATCCTCATTCATGATGATGATACAGATGTGGAGAGTGCCAAACTTAGGAGGACCATCCAGGAGTAGCAAACAGAGATCCAAGCCTTGTCTCTCAATTTGGAGAGGGGTAAGTGGATTATCAGGTATTTGGAGTAGAGGAACAAACAGCTGGAGGACCAACATGAGATCATGGAGCTGTAAAACATCCGTGAGAATCGCCAAGCTGCCCAACATAGGAGGATTGAGCTCACTCCATTAGAGCAAGAGATTAACAATGACCAAGAGTCTTGGCTCGAGCGTATCCACATCCACCTTGAGAGACTGCTAGAGAAGGCCGACAAGGACAAAACCATATTGAGGTGGATGGTTTATCACTACAGGGCACGGAACATGAGTTCAAAGGCTCGGATAAGGAGTTTGAAGGCGAAATTGAGGAGAGCGACACAAAGACAAAAGAGGCAGAAAGAGAAAGATCGGATTTGAATCTTTGCTGAAGCCTCTATGGCCCAGCGTAGCACTTCATAGGGACACTCCAGCCCAAATTTCAAAAAATTTGGGGCAATTTTGGTCATGTGACAAATTTTTGGGCACAAAACAGGGTTTTTCTCCCTCTTAGGATTGGGAGCTCCAAATCACAAATGGTTTGCATCTTTGGATTTAGCATGCAAAATCATGATTTCTAGTGCATGGCCAAGAAGTTTGGGCAAGTTTTGAGTCCCCAAGAGGTCAAAAACACTCAAAAAATGACCTCTCTGCCCCTATTTTGACACACAGGAAGCAATCTTGGGAGATTGAAGTTTTGGAGAGGCAAATGAGCACCAAATTTAGAAATTCCACTTGGGTTGGAAAGTAGATAGGCAAGGATTTATAACAAGCACACTTGGGCACAATTTAGATTCCAGCACGTACCTCAAAATCACCTCCAAAGTGGCACGACGGATATAGACCCAAAGGCCAAAATCACTTCCGCTCCGCGACATTTCGATTCGCGACTTTCTCTAAGTGGGCCTACTCATTTATACTACATTTTTCTCAGCACCTAAGGCAAAGTTTAAAGAGTATTTTCACTAAATTTTGGCTTCTATCCAAGTGGCAAAGGAAGGTGAGCAGTCACCAAAGCAATTTGTCATTTTTGTAACGCTGCACCCGTCACTAATGGTTGGATTTCCATTTCCATTTTGTAATAATTTGAAAAACTCCCCAACTGTGGTTCATTCTATTTCCCAATGGCATAGTCTATTTATTGTATGCAAAACTATTTGCAAAGGGTTGGTTGTAATTTCTGGGAGACTATGGGAGAGAAGCTCAATTCTCCATTGTATATTTTGACAGAGAATTAATGAAAGGTAGTGGCTCTAGTTCGTGAGATTCATGTCGTGTGAGTGTAGCAAATGTGTTATCTTTATGTTTCATATGTATTTCGTTAGTTTCACAGTTCATTCATATTCATTTCCAGTGAAATTTTCTAAGTAAGATAAGGTACAATTCATGTTTATTGCTCTACCTCTGGGAAAGTTTCACGTTATGTGTTCTTCTTCTGTTGAAAAGGATTCATGTGTTCATGCCCTTTTCACACTCCTAAACAATCTTTCGATTTTGCATTATTTCAAATTTTAATTGCTAGACTTTCCACTTGTCTTGCCTCATGAAATAATTTGTGCCTTTCTGTTAAATTCTCTGCTCATGCTGTTCGTTGGTCCCATACATCCCAGAAACTCAGTCATTTATCAAAAACTGCCTCTTGTATCCATATTTATTTACTAGCCTAAAATCAATATTTCACTGCAAGTCATCTCAGACCATATCGTTTTGTTTATTCACTGAGTGTGACACGGAGAGAGCCCTCTCCTATTCTGGTAGGGCTAGCTACTAGATTGAGCGTGGTTTGTGGTTACCCTAAATTTTGCTTTCCTTCAGCCTAAGGCAGATTTAGGTGCTAACATGTTCGATCTTCTTATGAAAGCATGTATACTATCATCTCCTAGTAGCCTAAACATATCCTCAAAATGTGAAATTTCTTGCTCTTGTGTAGCAAGATATCTAGGTGCCAGCTGAGGGTCATTTGTAATCAAATTATGGGTGATGATTAGGGCCATGGGATTTGGTTGTTCAGCTCTAATGAAAGGAGGTTCATTTTTCTCTCTAGCTAATATCCTTTTCATCTTTGCAGCCCTTGATTCCTCATGGTTCGTCCATAATGCCAAACCCATTAATTGTAGATCTCCTAGCTTGGCATTAGGATCCCAAACATTCATGTTTATGAGTTCCATGTTGTGCAAATAAAACTCAGCCATGTTGGCCCTATCCTCTAGTGTACTTTGATTACCAAGATTAATAAACTTCTTGTAGTCCTGAAATGGCATGCTGCCCGTTTGTGCTAGTGTTTTAATCTGAAAATGCAGCCACTATTCTTTGAGGTAAAAAGCATAGGATTTAGCTGGCATCCTACACTGGATGGCCTCTAAGGAGAGGCTGGCCATACATTCTAGTTGGTACTACCTTTCCTGCAGCTGTCCCCTCAGCCATGAATTTTCCCTTTCAAGTTAATCTCTCATTATTAATTCTCTCTCCCTTAAGCCACTTATCTCTTTACCCATTTCTTTGAGCTTCTCTTCCATGTGCCCAATGTATTCCACCCCTTTTGACTTACCAATATACATTCATCGGTGGGTTCTGACCCTTTCCTTCTCAAGTTCAAAAAATAATGGGATGGCAATTTTTTGAGGTATTACCCTACCTCCTTCAATAAATCTATAATAGGAGTCCAGGTTAGGTTGGGGTTTGGTTCCTTTGTCTTTGGGTCTTCTTCTTTTGTTTCCTGCTACTCCCCTACCTTGCTTTCCAATTTCTGTACTTCCTGTGGTTTCAACAGAGTATTTCTAGGACTATTTTTGCTTCTTGTTCCTTAGTTTCCTCCATTGTTTCACCATCATCCTCCTTCTCTTCTCCCTCATATTATTCTCCTTCATCATGTTCCTCTATGTCAGCTTCTTCTTCATCCATCTCATCCTTATCTATCTCTATATCTTTTTCTTCCTGTTTTGCCTCCTCCTCACTAACAGAAGGACTAACATCATAAGTGAGGGTTTTGATGTCGTCCTCTATTGGAAAGTCTCTAAAGAATGACTATGTTATAGGGATTCTAAGGTTTTGGAGGGCATCCTCAATGAGGATCCTAATCAACCCATGCTGAGCCAATTGTTAGGAATTCCCTTCCTTTACTTTTTTGTTGGAGTCCATGAGTGATTGCATCAAGAAATAGGGTATGCTGAGTCTTTGGTGAATTGGTCTTTCTACCCCAAATCTTAATTATTCAAGGATATTGAAATGGTATCCGTAAACAACACTATATCTACCATCACATGAGATATATCTGATGATTTGGTAGCCTACCTCACTCCATGGGTATGGAAGATTGTCCCTTCTTACTCCATTTTTAGCCTCTTGGGTTCTTCACCTTCTGAAAAGACGTTTCTTTTGCCAAATCATTGTCTCCTTTGTCCTCTTTTCTCCATGGAATTCCTAGGGGAAGTGTGGTGACCTTACTGATGAGCTCTGGGGTGAGATCTATAGTGAGGCCTCTAACCAAAAAAGTGGCATGGATTCTGTTGTGTGGAGTGAGGGAGTGAGCAAATTATTGAGCCACCTCATCATCAAACCCTATGATTTTTTCGAAAAACCCTGTCTAGTTGTGTCTTGTAAAGATTTCAAGCACCTGGGGGTGTTGTTGTATCCTCATAGTGTTTGTGGGCTCTCTCCTATTAAACCCACCTATCATCTTGCTTGTGAGGCTTAAGGAGAAAATGAGAGGGTTGACACAAAAGAAAAAATTAATTCAGGAGCAAAACAGAGTTAACTGTGTATGTAATTTACCCCTCACAGTTGCTAAATTCACTAGATTTTAGAGTATTTCTGGTTCATTTGCTTGTAACTAAGGATGTAATTTTAGAGCCTACCTCTTTAGAATGGTGGCAATGGACAATTCTTGTGATATCCCCTCTTGAAATCTTCTCTGCCTATCCTGTAGACTGCCTCTATGTATCTTGTAGACTATATCCTGTAGGAATTCCTATGCAGAACGATGGATCCTTGCTTCCGGTGGGTGGCCAAAGTTATGAGAGCCACTTGAGTGAGGCATTTTCGTAGAGGTCAAATGCACTAATGCATGCGAACGATGTTTCATTTCCCTTTATGGTGTTTCGGGGTGAGGTGGTGTGATGGTAGCAAAGGTACGTTGCCACTTTTGGAACATTTGTCCCCATTACCACCTCATCATTTCCCACTCCTCATAATCAGCCCCCACCTTGTAGATCTATAGTTAACCACTTATTTTCCTACTCCTCCTCTATCTCTAAGTTGACTATAGCCACGTGTGAGAGGATACCCGGTTTTGCATGTGTTGACTGAACAAAGGTGGCCAAGTTAACTGGACACCTTTTCACTTCTAAACCAACTACCTCATAACCCTACAACTTTTGATTAAATGATGCATACAGGTGAGTGAGTGAGGTACCTACCTGTGGTTTTGATGCCATGTTGTAGTTGTCAAAGACCAGAGGTGATATGTTGTTTATTTGCTACATGTCATTCTCTTTCCTCCTCTTGTTGTCTGTTAATGGTTTCTTAGCTTTTCCAGGTATCCGTGACTGAAGATCTGATGCTGCTGATATTGTTGAGCTCTTGGATCATCCTAATGAAGACTTGTAGTTGTTGATTGGGATTCTGTGGGATAGGATGCTATAGGATTTTCTACAGGATGTCTTGTAGCTGCTTCTCCCTCAAAATTCTTTAATCATGTTGTTGGCTGGGGTTGTGAGGATGGTGCAATGAATGGATAGGTAGGAGTGTGTGTAGAGAAAAGGACACTTAGGTAGTTCTCTTACTCCTGTCTATTTTTTTCTCTTTTCTCTTTTTTCTATGACTGGCAGAAATTGTTGAAATTGATCTCTTTTGTTTTGAATGGTGGGTGCAAGGATGATGATGGTGGACAAGATGAGGTGTTATATCATGCCTAAGATGAATTTTAGGGACCCAAAAAACCTACCATGCTCCCTTGGATTGCTTCTTGTAGGTTTTACGAGCCACTATAACTCCTACAGGATCATCCTGTAGGTTTTCAGGGGATCCTGTAAGAATATAGGGGATCTTGTAGAATACACAGTCTTCACCTAAATTGAAGCAATGGAGTGGAAAACTGGTAGAAATGATGGAGGGATGCATGGTGAGGAGTGGGGTAGATGAATATGTGTCATGCAAGGTTCCCTTTGGATCCTCGTTTTTCTCCTTGACTGTCTTTCTCGCCCACCTATAAATAACAATTTTATTTTTTTCTTGTCCTTGTTTTTTTTAAAAACAACTAGGTTGCCTCAGAGAGGTTTTCACCCTAGTTGTTTTCCCTAGCAGCCTGAAGGGAGGTTTTCTCCCAGGGATATTCTTATTCTTTTTTCTGTTTATTTTTTTTTTCATCATTGAGCTGCCTCACCAAGTTTTCAACCCAAAGATGGGACTCAAGTGCCTCATGGAGGTTTTCACTTGAGTCCTTATTCTTTTTTCTTTTTTAGTGACTTGATCGGGGGGGAGCTAAACCTTGCTCCACCATCGTCATTCTTTTGTTAATATTGTCAATGAACTCTTGTTTTGATAAAGTTCTCTTGTACATTTCAATCGATGTCCATTAACAAGCAATGGAATGGCTTCTTCATCTATAGTTCTGATCTGCACTGAACCATTATCATGGTATCTTTCCACAACATAAGGTCCAAGCCATATTGTCCTTATCTTACCCTTAAAGTCTTTATAACTAGAATCATATAAAAATGCCTAATCACCCTCTTGAAATTACTTCTCCTTGATATGTTTATCATGCTAGATCTTCCTCTGAAGCTGAACTATCTCTGTATGTAGGAGGGCCTGCATTTAGAATTCATCTAATCCATTCAATTGGAACAATATCCCTTTCTGTGCATGAATGAGGTCCAAATCTAGTTGGGGTACCATCCTCAATGTTTTATATTCAAACTCAATGGAAAGCAAGGCCTTTTTCCCATAGACCATCTCATAGGTTGTAAATCCAGTGATGGTCTTCCATGTGGTATTATAGGCCTAGGTGGCCTCAACTAGTCTCTCTACCCAATCCTTCTTGTTCTTGCTCACTACCTTGGTTAAGATTCCCTCCAGTGCCCTGTTGGTCACCTCAACTTGCCCATTAGCTTATGGATGATAGGGAGTGGAGGTCCTATGCTTTATTTTTTGATGGCTGAGCAGTTCTTCAATCATATTGGTGGTAAACTGGCTTCCTTGGTTTATGACTAGCTCCCTAGGGTACCCAAATTTGTATAATACATTCTCTCTTAGGAACTCAACCACCTTCTCTTCTGTTGCTTCCTTGATTACCTTGGTTTCTTCCCACTTAGTCAAATAATCAGTGCATACAATATTGTACTATTTTTTCTTTGATCGAGGGTTGATAGGTCCAATGAAGTCCATGCCTCACTTGTCAAATGGCTCGAAAGTCACTTGAGGTTGTAGGGACATTTCATCTCTTGTAGTAAGCTTTCCCATCCTTTGGCACTGATCACACTGACTAGTGTATTTTTTTCACATCCTGATGGAGAGTGGGCCAATAATATCCTACCTGTAACACTTTGAATGCTGTCCTCCTTGCTACAAAGTGACCTCGACAAGGTCCATCATGATAGGTCAGAAGGATGTCAAAAACTTCCTCTTTCCTTACACACCATTTAACGATTTGATCTAGGCCAAGTTTGAAAAGATTGCCCCCAATCCAGGTGAAGGGGGAGCTTTTCCTAACTATTTTTCTCTTTTCTTTGGAGAGAAAGTTTTGTGGGAATTGTGCTAATACCAAATAGTTTTCTATATCTGCAAACCATGGGGAGAGAACTAAAATAGAGAACAAGTGCTCGTACAGTAACTGGTCATCCACCATTCCTTCTTCACCTGTAGGTAGATTCACCCTAGATAAAAAGCCTGCAACAACATTTTCCTTATCAGACTTATCAACAATGGTTAGATCAAATTACTGTAAGAAAAGAAACCATCTTATAATTTGAGCATTCACATCTATTTTTTCATTAAATATTTGATTGCAGCATGGTGAATATGCACAAATGTTTAATAACATGTAATGTAATGCCTAAATTTATTTAATGAATGCATAATAGCCAAGAGTTCCTTTTTTGTCACAATATAATTTAGCTCAGTCTTTGACAAGTTCTTACTGATAAAATAAATGGCATAAGGCAATTTTTCCTCTACCTGACCTAAGGTTGCCCCTATGGATTTGTGTGAGGCATAAACATGAATATGGAAGGGGAGGGCCTAGTTTGGGCTTCGGAGAATTGGTGCAGTGGTTAACTTACCCTTTAGAATGTCTTAGGCCTCTTGACAGGTTTTTGACCATATAAACTCAAAATCTTTAGCCAGCAACCCAAATAAAGGAGAGGCCAACTTGCTGAAGTCCTTTATTAACCTTTGGTAGTATCAAGCTAACCCCAAGAAACCCCTAACATATCTCTACTTTTGGCGGAGCTAGGATCCTTTGGATGATAGCTATTTTGTTCGGGTCCACCTGTAGTCCTTGTTGAGATATTGAATGACCTAGCATGGTCCCTTCAATCATTAAGAGTTCACATTTTTCAAGACTGAGAGATAGGTTCATTTCAATACATTTGTGCAGTACTTTGCCTAGTTTAGTCAAGTCTTCTTGAAAATCATAGCCACAAGGTGTAAAGTCATCCATATAAATTTCCATCGCATCATGTACTAATTCAGCGAAAATACTCAACACTACCCTCTGGAAAGTGGAAGGAGCATTGCATAGGCCAAAAAGAAGGAACCTATAGGAAAAAGTACCCCAAGGATAGGTGAATGTGGTCTTATCCTAGTCCTCTGGGCAGAATTGGATTTGGTTGTACCCACTGAATCCATCTAGGAAAGAAAAAAATGTTTCGCTGCCAGGTCGTCTAGAAATTGGCCAATGAAGGGTAGGGGAAAATTATCCTTCTTTGTGGCTTTTTTCAACTCCGTATAATCGACACAAATCCTCCACTTTCCATTTTTCTTGGGAACTAACACTAAAGGGGAGACGCACTCATTGTCAGAGATAGGGTAAATGAATCCCAAATCTAGCAGTTTTTGTAGTTCTTCTTCGACTATATCTTTAAGAGCTGGATTCATCCTCCTTTGTGGTTGTTAGACTGTCTTGCAACCTTCTTTGATGTATATGTGGTGAGTACACACAGAGGGGTGTACTCCCTACATTTCATTATAACTCCAAGCGAAGGCTTATAGGTTTCCTTTTAACTTGGTGCATAGCTCTTCCTCTTCGAGAGCAGAAAGAGATGGATTAATTTTCAAAGGTTTCATCTGATCCAAATTCTATGGTTTTGACACTGAGTGGGTTGGAATCGACCAAGCATAAGTTAATTGGATGGTTGTTTTGGGTTTCCCTTACTTCTTCTTCTAATGGTAGCAAACTAGGAGTTGGGCTTCGGAGCAGGTGTTCAATAAAGTCATCCTCATCTTTCTGTCCTCCTCCTATGGTTACTTCTAAAACATAAAGTTGGGTAGAGTAAACGTCATCTTCTTCCTCCTCCTCCAACCATAAAGGTAAATCATACTTTAGAGAAGCTTGAGCAGGAGGGTATAGGACTAACTGCTTGGACATATTCCTATTCTTAATGGTCATATTCCTAGCTCTGTAGCTAATGTAAGCATCAGTTATGGCCAACCATGGCCTCCCAAGGATGAGAGGGTAACTAGTAAGCTTAGCTTTAGGTTGGAGAACTAGAATATCTACAGAGTATTCCTAGGAGTCAATGGAGACCATCACATCCTCCACAATTCCCTCATGGATGACTATGGAATGGTCTACAAGTTGCAGAACTATTGTGGTCTTCCTCAATGACCCTTGGAGGTTGAGCTTGAGCATGGTGTCCTTGGTCATAACATTAACAGCAACCCCAAGATCGATCAGAGTGTGTGGGACAATGGTGCCATTGATGTGCACATCTACTACAGGACTTCCAAGGTCCAAATATTTCAAACATATTACCTACCCCAGCATTAAGTCAGACAGCTGCCGAATGGCACTAATAGTAGGGACATCCTTTTTTCTTCTTCCTGGATGCTTGAAGAATTTCTCCTTAATCAACTTATTGTAAATGGGAACATCTTTTATTGCTTGGAGAAGGGGGATCTTTAGACATAGATTTTTCAATTCTCCCAGAAGTTTAGTTTCTTCTGGGGTAGGCTGGAGTGGTTGGGCTAATCTCTCAGGAAAGGGTTGATTTACTTTAAGTTTTCTTTCCGCTCTTTCTTCCTCAACCTCCCTATGTGGAGGGGGAGGTTGGTTATCTGCAAGGACTCTTCCAGATCTTAGGTTAATCTCCTAGATTTCCACAACATAAGCTAGATATGATGTCTCTCCACTATATACTTCCTGAGCCTACCTATGTTTGGGTTTGGATTTGGATGGGCAGGCATCTGGGGTTGATTGGGTGGAGCAGAGTGTATGAGTTGTGGTTGGGCAGGTGGTGGAGGCAATAAAGCTAGAGCATTGTTTTATTGGGGCCTCCACCTGTGGAGTGGTGTATTCCACTGAGGTTTTTGTGGAGTGTAGGGTTGAAATGATTGGATGGCTAGCTGGGAATGAAACTGAGATGCATAGGACCAAGGAGGGGGTGTAGACTATGAAGGATGATTAGGGGGTCCCCAAGAAGGTATAGTTGTGTTTTGGTTGGGGTTGTAATATGCATGGGATGACCCTTGCATGCCCTGCTAGTATGGTCTAGGTCCAGGAGGTCTCCTTTGTTTGATGTAGCAAAGTTGCTTAGTGACCCCTTCAACTCCTTGATATATAGCTTTTAGTCTTGGTAAAGAAGGGCACTTATCCGTGGAGTGGTTTTCTTCACAGACCAAGTAAATTTCAATACAGTTCAATGGACATTTGTTCCTAGGATGCCTCCTGGTGCATCTACGACAAAATATGGCCAAGGATCTATTTGCTTCCTCTTGCTTCCTTTTGATGTTCATGGTGTCCAATTGCAAGGCAAGGGTTTGCAGCATCTCACTTTTGAAATCTTCCAGCATATTTCCAATTTCACCCTTAATGGATGAGTTGGAAGATGATGTACTAGCCATAGGTTGACTACCCCTACCCTTTTTCCTGGCTGCCCTAGAATGGTTTCTAAAGATAGTCTTCATATCCTCATAAGGTAATTGGTAGATATCTCCTCCTACTAACAAGTGTAATGTATCCAGAAGGTCTTCTCTTACTCCCTTGAGCAGGACCAACATTAGTGACTCAGGGTCAAGTGTGCACCTTGCCCTTTTGTAACTGAGCTAGAAATTTTCTTTGTAGTCTTCTAAGGATTCATCCTAGACTGTGGTCATCCTAAAAATTTCCTCTTTAGTGTCATTTGACCTATAGTAGTCACGCTATTTGTTGTTGAAATTCTATTGCATCTGAGCCCAAGTTGTGATGCTATCTCCAGGTAAACCCATGAATCAGCGCAATGTTGCATCCTTGAGGGTAGATGGAAATAGTTTTAACTTTTGCTCATCATCTGTATAGTCTTAGGTTTGGCATATAACAACAAACTCAAATAGGAAAGTGTCAGGGTCCTCTGTGGTCAGGCCATGGAAATGAGGTAGGGAAGAGGAGCTTATATTCTGCATCTTAGTGTCCCCGTTGGTTTCCCTGATGGGGAAGGCACCCTTGACTCTCTCTCTGTATTCCCTCTGTCATTTTGGTTTCCAGCCATTGGTTTAGTAGGAATGGGTTCCTCATATTCTTCTTCCCCTATAGGTTCTTCAAATATATCAAGTTTCTCACCTAAAGGTTCCTCTAGTTCATAGACACCAAAGAAGAGAGAAGGTTTGCTATTGGATATAGTTGGGGTCTTTGGCAAAAATTTTCCTAATTTGTCCCTATTCCTATGAGGCATGAAAGGAACTGTTTTTGTTTTGGGTTCTGTAAATTCTTTTAAGGCTAGAAAGTACTTTGTAGAAATCAAATTGTTGATTGAATGAAAATCACTGACAGAATGAAAAAGCTACTTACTGAATTGAAATTCTACTTGTAGAATGGAAAGAAAAGCAGATAATGACAAATGAAAGAAAGGAAGCTACTAGATTACTTTTGCAGAAATAAACTAATGGAAGAAAATTAAAGACAAGAAATAGAAGAAAAGAAAGAAGTAATCACATTCTACTCAGACACCTCCTTGGCAACGACGTCAAAAAGTGATGAGCGCCAGTATTGTAGTAAGGATGCTACAACTCCTTGGCTACCAGCTTTACTTATCAACCCGAGGTTCGTACAAACTTGGAGGTGACAATGCTATATGCACAAGTAAAAGTGAAGGTCCTTCATGTTGTCACTGTTCATCCAGCGAGAGACCCCAGGGGTTCCAAGCCAGACTTCTATAGAGTTATAAGAAGCTTGATCCTTTGATGGAGGAAGAGAGAATCCATTCTAAGAGAGCTACTCTACTGTAGTAATCAAGAAAACAACATGTAATGCTAAATCACACCATATCCTAATTAACCATTTAAAAAACTATGCTAAGCAGAATTACTAAATCAACACTAACCTAATGCTGCTATCTAAGATACATAAGTAAAGAGAATCAAACCATACTAATGTGTAAACAAGAAAACTAAACTAAATCTGTTTTCACCTTTTTTTTATTTTTTTAGGCAAAATCAAGTATGCAAATTAACTGTTCTTGTGGATGTGACAGGTGGTTGGAAGGTGATTAAGGATGGCTAAAAGGCTTATGGAGTGGTTGGATGGAGTGGAAGGGTCCTAAGAGGCATTTCGTGACATCCTAGAGGTTTCCCATCAATTCAGCATCAAAACAGGTTGTTTCAGGAAAACCTACAGGATGTACTAGAAACCTACAGGATGATCCTATAGGAATTACAGAAAACCTACAAGATATGGCCGAGAGCTAATTGTGAGGTGTTGGAGGTGTTGGGAAGCTTGGAAAATGTGTTTGATGAGTGAGATGGGGTGTTAGAAGGTCTAGGAAGACTCAGGAGTCAACATCCAAGATCAAAGATGGCTAGATTCACTCAAGGTATCTAGGGGAATTTCAATAAAAAAATGACAAAAACTAGTGAGGGTGATGGTGGAGCAAGAGATGGCTAGAGTGGTTGAAATGGAAGGTGGCTACTAGTGATGAAGTATGGGTCTCCTCCTAAAGTACTTGTTGTGCTTAAAACATATGTGTTTCCCAACAACTATGCAACAAGATACATTTTTATAAACTAGAAAAACATGAATCAATTTTCTATATTATGCATGAAGAGAGTGCTAAAGGGAATGAAAGCATGAGTGATATTTTATTGTAGAAATGGAGTAATGGAAAAAGATGACAATGAAATGAAACAAATGTTGAATCAAGACAAAAATATCCAAAGCTCATGCAAGAACTAGAAATCTATGTTTTTGGGGCTGTTGAAGGGTCTCTTCCTCAAGTCATGGTCCCAAAGGGAGAAAGTGAGGTCGAGACACTTTCTGGAAACCTTATGGTGATCCTTTTTGTCTTTTCTAATGTTGGGTCCCTATAATACTAGTGATTACCCCATTACTATTGTAGTTGTATCCCTTATTAATATTGTCGTGCCCCTATTGTCCCCATATTGTTATTACTGTACCCCATAGAATCCCTCTATTGTCATTTTTGTGGCTTTATATTATTATTGTTAGGTCGGCTGGGTTATATTGTAATCCTTAGACTCCTATATATAGAAAGGAGGTTTTTTCATTTGAATAATCCAAGAATTGTTCATTTATGTAATGTAAAGGAGGTTGCCCCCTCGAAGAGGCTGAATTCTAAGGTGTTGATCTATCTTTTCTATCTTTCTGTGAGCTGGTTTCATAACATTTGGTATTAGAGCTTTGGATTCTAGGGCTTCATGGCTCCAAATAGGTCATCGTGGTATTTTCGCTATAACTTTTTTTCTGCGATGTTTCAGAAGCTAAGAAAAACCCATTTGAGAAGACATCATGCTAAACCTCGAGTGCGAATCTCAGAGATTTTCGCGCTATATTTGCGGACATATGATCTAAGGAAGTTGGTCCTTTTGCAGACTCCTGAATTACATTACAAACAGGTGCCCTGGGTAAATCATCATAACTTTCCCTCTGAGCATCGAATTGAAATTTAATCAGAAGGTACAGAAAGAGGACAGATTGTAGTTTCTTGCATATATTTTTCAGAGCCAAAGGTTGAAACAGTGACTCGTGGCACATCATACAAGTTCACTATACTGAACTATTCTATAATCAATTCACCGTGGGAGATTTCACATAACTCATCCTTGGAGAATCCAATTTGGATCAGATTGGTGGCATTGGAAAGAGGACACAGAGGGCACTGCAGGTCACAATTTCAGAACTAGATGATCAGAAAGTACAGAGATACATGAGAGGCAATATCGAGCTCCTACAAAGTGAAAAAAGGTGTGTAGATTTTTTAAATTTTTGCTTAAGCTCGGCTTGAAAATTTATTTTGAAGGAATTCAAATGGCATAATAGAGCATTATTATCGGTAACTAATGCCCCGAGGAAAGAAAATGCAAACACCTAGTAAGCAACCTGAAAGCTCTAGCATGACTCATGAAGAAGAGGACGAAATA
Source organism: Pinus taeda (assembly GCA_000404065.3). NCBI lineage: Eukaryota > Viridiplantae > Streptophyta > Pinopsida > Pinales > Pinaceae > Pinus > Pinus taeda. The sequence goes on along the minus strand of APFE030611733.1, from coordinate 34,898 downwards.
CTACATGATATATCAAAATTACAAGACCAAGTGCAAAAAATATCACTCTCACAAAAGCTAACAGAAGATAAGATAATGGCATGGAATCTAAGATAAAGGGTGTGGAAGCTAAGATGGATGATTTGAAGACAGATTTGAAGAGAGACATGGCAGATTTGAAGACAGACATGGAAGATTTGAAGATAGATTTGGCAAATTTTCGACAAGAAATACTTACTAATGGTGAAAAGGTGGTAAAGAAAACTCATGATGCGAACAAAAGAAATGTTAATCATCATTTAATAGACTCTAATGTGGGATCAAAAACCCACCATATTCCAAAAATCATTATGAGGAAGTTTGATGGCAAAGATCCCGCAACATGGATATTACAGATGGAGCAATTTTTCGTTCTCAATAATGTGCAAAACACACAAAAGGTACGTATTGCAACTTTATATTTGGAACCAAATCAGTTTGTATGGTATCAATGGCTTTTCTCTCGTAAACAAATTATCACTTGGGAAATTTTTACGGAAGAATTGACAGCACATTATGAGGATACAAAAGGCAACACTTTTTTTAGCCAATTAATAAGTCTCAAACAAAAGGGTTGAGTAATGGAGCATATTGAGGAGTTCCAAAAATTGAACATAAGGGTAAAAAATATTCCATAGGAGCATAGGATTGATGTTTTCATAGGGACTTCAAAGGATAATATCCAACATGATGTTTGCCTTTGGGAACCTGATTCATTAGAGAAGGCTTTCAGGTTAGCAAGAAAAATGGAAAGCAAAATTATGGCAACCAGGAAGCATACCACTCACAACTATAAAGATGGAAGTGTTGTTGCACTTCGTCTTCCACAACCTATAAGGTTGAAACCACAACAATTGGAAGAAAAAAGAGCAAAAGGGCTTTGTTACAGTTGTGATAGAAAATACACTAAAGGTCATAAGTATGGTGAGAAGAAATTATTCTACATAGATTGTGAAGAGGAAGAAGAAAATGAGCAAGAAAGGTCAAAATAAGAGGATATACTCCAGGAACAAAGCTTAGATAAAGAAGAAATGCATCCAACCATATCTTGTAATACATTGGCAGGAATTACCACTCCTCAAACCATCAAGATAGAAGGACAAATCAAGAAGAAAAATGTAATAGTGTTGATTGATTCAGGAAGTACACACAATTTTATTCGTTGTAAGGTAGCAAAAGAATTGAATTAATTCTTATATCCAACACCAGAGTGTCAAGTGATGGTTGAAAATGGAGGAACAATAAATTTCTCTGGAAAGTGCCATAATATCAAGCTATCCATTGGAGAATATGTATTGACTAGCCCAATGCTTTCCATTCCAATGGGAGTTATTGATGTTGTACTAGGAGTCCAATGGCTACAATCGTTGGGTACATTATAGCTTCTTTTAATTTTGAAGAACTTTCATGAATGTTTCTATGGAAGGAAAGGAAGTGGAATTATGGTTAGTTGTACGAGAACTAGGAAAGGATAAATCAGCTCTAACTGTATGACAAAGCTTCTAAAAAAGGGAACAAATAGTGTATTGCCACAATTATGTTCACTAGATGTTTCCACTATAACCATTATTTCTCCAGATCTCCAAAAGGTCTTGGACAATCACTTACAAGGTATTTTGACGACTCCCAAAGGTCTCCCACCTATTTGTGGATCATGATCATGCTTTACTCTGATTCCAAGGAAGGTTCCCTCAAACATCAGGCCATACAGAGTATCCCTATGCCCAAAAGAGTGAAATTGAACATATGGTTGCAGAAATGCTAGAGGCTGGTATAATTCAACTGAGTCAAAGTTCTTTCTCTGCTCTAGTAGTATTGGTGCACACGAAGGATGGATCATGGCACATGTGTCCAGATTATAGGGACTTCAACAAGCTCACTATTAAAGATAAGTTTCCCATTCCTGTCATTGATGAATTACTGGATGAATTGCATGGATCAATTTACTTCACCAAGTTGGATCGTCGTTCAGGATATCATCAAATTAGAATGAAGACTGAAAACATTCCAAAGACAACATTTAGAACTCATGAGGTTCATTATGAATTTTTGGTCATGCCTTTTGGCCTTACCAATGCACCTTCAACATTTCAAGGTGTGATGAATTCCATTTTCAAACCATTCCTTAGAAAATTTGTGTTAGTATTTTTTGATGATGTACTAATCTACAACAAGTCTTGGAAGGATCGTGTTGAACATGTTGAGAGGGTGCTACAACTATTGGAGGAGAAATAATTATATGCAAAAAGATCCAAATGTTTCTTTGGAGTACAAGAGGTGGAATACCTCGGTCATATTGTATCTCATGAAGGAGTTAAGGTAGACCCTAGCAAAATTAAAGCCATTAAGGAATGGGAAATCCCCATATCCATAAAGCATCTGCGAGGATTTCTCGGGTTGACAGGGTATTATCACAAGTTTGTTAAGAATTATGGGAGAATAGTAGAACCTCTAACAACATTATTGAAGAAAGATGCATTTTCATGGACTTCGGAAGCAACAAAGGCCTTCGAACATCTTAAAGAGGCAATGTGCCAAGCACCAGTCTTAACTACACCAGACTTCACAAAAACCTTTATTGTGGAAAGTGATGCTTCAGGAAATGGAATTGGTGTTGTTCTAATGCAAGATGAAAGACCCATTGCTTTTGAAAGTCGTCCAATCAAGGGAAAGTTTTTACACAAAGCTATTTATGAGAAGGAAATGTTGGCAACACTCCATGCACTTAAGAAATGGCGACCCTACCTAATGGGAAGACACTTCAAGGTAAAAATGGATCATGATAACCTTATATACTTTTTAGAACAAAGATTATCCTCTGAAGAGCAACAGAAGTGGGTCACAAAGATGTTGGGTTATGAATTTGAAATCATCTACAAAGAAGGGAAGCAAAATGTGGTGGTAGATGCACTCTCAAGAAAGGATGAAGATGTGGAAGCATTTTTGTGCACCATTTCTATTATCCAACCAGTTTGGATAAACGAAGCAAGGGAGGAATGGAAGAATGACAAAAACGTGTGGGCACTTATTCAAAAGTTACAACAAGATTCCAGTATGTCTAATACATTTAGCTATAAAAATGATTTGTTATGGTACAAAGATCGCTTATATCTCTGTAATAATTCCCAACTAAAACAAAAGATTCTTATGGAATTGCACACTTCTCCCTTAGTAGGGCTCTCAGGATTTTTAAAAACTTACCACAGGGTTAAGAAGGAATTTTTTTGGGATGGCCTTAAATCAGATATTCAAAAGTTTGTGGTGGAATGTTTGGTTTTCCAACAAAATAAAGTTGAAAAAATTAAGACATTGGGTCTATTACAACCTTTATCCATACCAAGCCAACGTTGGGAGGAGGTTTCAATGGATTTTATCACAGGTTTACCCAATTCTAAGGGAAAAAGTGTCATCATGGTGGTAGTTGACATGTTATACGGGAATAGTGTCCACTCAAATGTTGATATTCCCACTAAGATGGGTGGTTATCTTAGAAACAAACAATCAAAGTCTACTATTGATTCCTTTTATGAAAATAGATGAGAGGAGAACCAAGAGGGCCAACCTGAGTCTTGCGCTCGATTCCCTCTCCTTCTTGATAGAGTTTTGTCACTTATTCTTTGTCTGCCCGCTTCAAAAGGACTTGTGGAATCGCATCAACATACAACTATGCAAGAAACAAGGATCTAAATTCATAAATAATGCAGGATCAGATGTGCATTAACCATATACATGCATATATAAACAAGTACACAAGAATATGGAAGGAAACAAGAATAGATTTATTCAGATAAAAATTAGAAAGAAGATTACAACCATGTGCTCTGACCCAGCATCATCCTCCAGCTAAGAAGCCCTTCTTCACCTCAAGCAAAGCTAGATCACCCAACACTGTGAATGTACACCAGAATACCAACAGTACTTCTCTATAAGATACAAAATTCTAGCCTCTGGATCTCTGTGATGAGGGATCCATATATAGATGATTACATAGAGGTGAGTCATCTTTTGTGATCTTGATTAGTGTCTTCTATTTTATAGTTCCTGCTTCCACTTGGAGAATGATGATCTCTTACTCATCCTTGGTCGAAAATGGAGTGGCAAGTGTCAGAGGGGAAGCTTCTGGAAGATTCCATGATCTTCCACCTCGCATTTTTGTCCCTGCCATTTTTCCATTCCCGACCATCGCACCCTACAGAGGAGAAAATTAGAATTTATCGCACCTTGTACATTGGGAAGGTGATATGCATCGCACCCTCTACATTGAGCTTTCATTATAGTCCAGTTTAGACCATTTATGAGCAGTTTTTAGTGGCGAACTTCTGGGAGATGATGTAATCGGTTGACCTTGTTCCTTTAGGCAGTGAAGCAACACTTTTAGGGACTTAGGAGCCCTCAGTTTATGGACATTTATGATTGGGGTTGAAGTGCCCAAAAATGTCGATAACACTGAGCCATTTCCATACATTGCTAGAGCCAATTTGTGGCTATGGGATCGAAGAAACCCTTAAAAACATAAATGGAAATCCAAATCATGGTAGGCATTGAGCAGGAGGTGGATCTGCAAACCATGATCTATGACAAAGGGGACAATGGATTTTTGATGGTGGGGTGAGCATGGAAGCTGTTGGGTACAGTGATTTCATGGTTCATTTCCGCTTTGACATTAAACCACACCTGGAGACAAATTTGAGAGCTACATTTTTTCAATCCTCTTGCAAGAGCCCAAGGAATAATCTCTACTTTATTGTGTCAATCTTAACATTTTTTTAATCCTCTTGCTAGAGAGGGCTTTTAGCTCAAGTATCAGTGACAATAGAAGGCTTTTAGCTCTCTTTAGCTTAGGTATCAGGCTATGTTGCTTGATAGAAAACAAATCCCCATAAATCCTGCCTCTTCTCTTTTTCTCAATGGCTCAGGTGTCAAGGTATGTTGCTCAAGAGAAAACAAATCCCTGTGAATCCTGTCTCTTGTTTTTTTTTATTCCTCTCCTCTTGCAATAGAGCTCAAGTATCACCCTCTGTTGTTAGAGAGAAATAGAAAGCAAACAATGGAGTGGAGAAAACCAACTTCAATAAGACCAATAGGAAATACCAGACATTTTGCAAAAAAGGAAATACCAGAGACATTTTGAAAAAATGGAGAAAGCGAGTTTCAATAAGCCCAAGAAGAGCTATCAAAGACATTTTTGCAAGGCAAGTTCAAATTATTGTTTATTTAATGTTTCCTATTTTGCAGATAACCTGAAGGAGAATATTTAGAATTTGATTTTTTATTTTTCTAAAGAGAAATTCATCCAAAAAAATAGCACTTGTATGGGTACCTGTTCTTTTGGCTATTTAAAGACATCTACCAAAACTCTATATTTTTCTAATGTCTCTTATTTTGCAGGTAACCAGAAGAAGAATATTTATAATTTGATTTTTTTACTTTTCTAAAAATAGCACTTGTAACAGCCTCTATGAGAGTCCAATCATTATGCGATAGAGAGTATGGAAAGCTTCCCATGGTTGTCTGGTTGTGTGGCGATAAGAGTGAATATGTGAGAAATCTATCTGCTGCATAGTGCTTTCCCTCTCCCATATCCAAACAGGAGCCATAATGTGCAGGAGCACATAGATATTCAAACAGGAGCCATAACATGCAGGAGCACATGGAGCCTTAAAATTGTCCAAGTTCAATACCGACCACATGGAGCCTTAAAATCATTCAAGCTCAATACCAGCGTCCATTTAGTAAACACTAAACACCCCTACCTTTTGTCCTTGTAGGATATACCAATGCACTTGTCGTTGTGGTTGGCTTTGTTGCTTACACAGTGTTAAATAACACAACAAAAACAATTTTCCATAAAATTGGGCAAAGGCATTACTATACGAATTCAACTATTTCATTTGTCAGTTCAATAGGATGTGATTCTTTCCACTAATTACCTAGAAAACATACTAAAATATGCCCTTCCGAAGAGGAGGAGGGAATTTTGAATATTAAAACCTACTAAAATATGATGGGCATTCCATTTTGAATATTAAATTATGACAACGTTAGTATATGGTAATGCATACCTTCTATAAGAACCTACCAAAACCCATGTTTAGTGATAACTGTGTGGTGTATGTAGAACAACATAATAACTATGTGGTGTATGTAGAACCTGGGCACCTAAACCTCCATTAATAGAATGTGTTTGAGTTTTCCTTGGCCCCAAACATCCATTAATAAAACTCATTTTAGTTTTAGATCCAAGGAATGCTCAATTACAAACTAGAGGCCACTCGAGGTATCCTTCCACCCATTAAATCCACTCACTTCTATGGGTTCTAAAGATTCATATCGACACATAGCACTAGGTGGTCCAACAACAAATTTAGTAGCATATTGTGAGAGCATTCTAGAGTGGTTCAAAGTAAGAGAGGCTACCTTGACCCATGGCCTTCTTAGACAGGAATTCGGGTAATATAAATTAGCCAGATTGATAAGTATGAAATAAGTATGTGTTTTCCTATGTGTTTAACTCGGTTACACCACTGATATGCCAGAATTTTTATGTTTGGGTGAGTTCACTCAATCTGATATGGTAGAATTTTTATGTTTGACCATGTTCACTCAATCCATGTTCACTCACCATCATAAAACCATCCGGTCTTAAATTCATTGAATATCTGGCACAATGGATTCAAGAAATAAAATATTTAGTGTGGAGAGGAGATAGGTGGGTTGCATGCAAAGTTTGCATTCCCACACACAACCTTTAAGAAAAGTTATTTCCTTTTTTTTATATTTAACTTTATTTCCATTTTTTATATTTAACTTTATGGTAATTATTATATTCATTTTTTTTGTTAAAGTTGAAAGCCGGAGATTTAATATAAAAATATTACGCGGCCCTTGCATGTAACACAAATATATGCACAGTATAATATTAATCTTTATGAGACTAAGGACAAGTAAGAGGAAATTTTATACAAAATTGGTAGTCATACCGTGAGGAACCATTTTTCCACCTATCATCTGTTTCTCTATAGAATTAAGCATTTAGTTTTCCTGAGTCCTCACAATTTCCTTGCACTGGACATTCAGTGTGGGCTACAATTTCAAATTTTTTTCTGGAGTGGACATGGATAACACAACACAATGCAAGTATGATGTCTCTCAACAAACATGGATAACACAATGAAGGTATGATGTCTCTCAACAAGCATAGATAACATAATTCAGGTATGATGTCTCTCAATGAACTATGGAAATTTATTTATTTTTTAATTATTTTTTAACAATGTTTTGTGTTATTTAAATGGTTGTGAATTTTATCTTTATCATTTAAAACTTGGTTTACTTGGTTTATCTTCTTAGTTTACCAACATTATGACTTGGTAAATTAGCTGCGAGGAGGCTGGAAGTAAATAGGGCCATACTACTGCATGTTAAATAGGTCAGCTTCCAGGTGCATATGAAATAGCTGTCACTAAATGAGGTGCATTGGTTTCTATATTGGAATTGAAAAAATTTAGGTTTGCCATGAGGTACATTGATTTCTATATTGGAATTGAATATAGAGGTTTATAACTTTGGGAAGTTTTTGGGAGTTTATGCCCATTAGTCCAGATTTCAGTTTTAATTTTTTGGTGTAAATTTGCTTGAGAATCTGTAAAACCATATGCGTGAAGAGTTGCAATCATGCTATCCCCAAAAAATGGGATTTAGAGAAACAAAAATGAAACTGGGTTTTAAATAAATTTGTGTTGATATTCTAGATTGTTAATCAGAGACAGAAACGAAACTGGGTGTTAAATAAATTTGTGCTGATATTATAGATTTTTAATCTGAAGATGCATGTTAAGTAGGTCGATATGAGATGCACATTAAACAAATCTATATCCTTATTTCGTTACTCCAACTGGCGCTCTAAATTCATTAGATCCATATTATAGTATTTAGATGAGCACATTTGGTTTTAGGTTAATATTTAACTTCATTATTTTGAAGTTAATTTTAAATTCAGGTTTGTTGGTATATTGTATGGGCATGTAGAGCTCACATATTTAGGTTCAAAATTTTTGAAGTGCATATCACATACATGTTTACTTGAGTTATTCAGAACTAAGTGTCAAAACATATTATTCCATATCAAGTTGGTGTTTACATGGCTATATACTAAATAAAACGTAGATATTAGTTTTTACATGGCTATATACTAATTAAAACGTAGATATTATATGAGTTATTATATGATATTATATGAGTCTAGATGTGTTTGTTTTAATTTACAGATTAAATACAAATTTAAGTTTTGTGTTGTAGGTTAAATATTGTTTGTGATTGTGATTTTTGTCAATTTGGTCTTAAGTTCCAGGAAACATTTAGTTTAGCTATTTCTTAGTATCTGAAATACTTGCGGGCCTTGGACAAGTTGGCAGCCATACTGGACAATGGGTACACTGGATGATGTTTTAGCCATTTTCAGCAGTATTTTGGGCTTTTTTTCGAAGCTTCTTGCTTCATCGAAGCATTACAAAAAGGTGCCTAAGATTTATAGAAAAATATCGTCTTACATATTATTTATGTTAATGATTTTTTAAAACCATAAAACAAGAAAAAGCCAATAAAGACCAAGAAGTACAACATTGCTATAGGATACTCGGAAGATGGAAATTCTGATGCTATTGTTTTTGCTTACAAGATAATTCGAAGATGGAAATTATGATGGTGCTTTTATTCTTGATTTGATCGTTTCGATTTGATAGTTCATGATGCCCTAGTCATTTTTTATAATTTTTTATATATATGTAATTACTGGCCCAACAAATATTGAACAAATAATTTCATTGTTGGCCTAGAAACTCTAATTAAAGACACATTTAAGGGCTCCGCTGTTGGAATTATAATGTTATTTGTTGTTTAACAATATTCTTGTTTTTCATAATTCTTGCAGTGCATTTGGGCCCTAAGTCAGAAGGGACGGGGATGAACTCTGAACAGCCCTTACTGCACTGGATGAATTCAGTTTGTAAAACATTTTATCATCAAAAAAAAAAAAAAAAAATATATCATCTTACATCTTACTTATTTTAATGACTTTTTAAAACAATAAAAAGGATAAAAGATTTTATCATCTTAATTCTTTTTTGTTTCCTTGGCCTAGGGGGGTTTTAACCTTGTGCCATGGGCTTTATCCCTGAAAAAAATTAGAAACTAATTAAATACACATTTAATGGCTCCGCTGTTGGAATTATAATCTTATTTGTTTGTTTAATAATCTTCTTCTTTTTCACAATTCTTGCAGTCCATTTGGGCCCTGAATCATATGCGACGGGGATGAACTCTAAACAACCCTTACTGGACTAGATGAATTCAGTTTGTAAAACATTTTATTATCAAGAAAAAAAATATCATCTTACATCTTATTTATTTTAATGACTTTTTAAAACAATAAAAAAAAATAAAAGATTTTATCATCTAAATTCTTTTTTTGTTGCCTTGACCTAGGGGGATTTTAACCTTGTGCCATGGGCTTTATCCCTCTGAAAAAAATTTAAAAAATTAATAATCAATGAGTAACATTAAAATTTAAAAATTAATAATCAATAGTAACATTAAATTTTAAGTAAAAAGTATATATATTATATTTTTAAAAGTATATATATTCTTTTTTAAAATTTATTTATGTATCACTTTTAAGTTATATAAAAAAATAATACACATATATAGAAGTTTATTGAAATTCCCATTATGAAAACTTTTACACATTTCTATATCTCCTAAAACTTAAACATGATCATCTGTTTGCTTCTAGGCTCTTTGATTTTATACCATGTCCTAGTTTCGCAGAATGTATTATTTACATGCCTTTGGGGCATTTCCCTCTTTGTTTCCATTCAAACATACATAAATTTAAAAGTATCAATTTACTTGTGTTGTTTTGGTTTGTTCCTTTACCTAAAGTTCATTCAGTTATATTTGCTCTATTTGATGCAGTAAGGAAGTGACAAAGTTTCAAGGAAATGAGACAATATTCCCATAAGAGCTACTTAGTGATGCAAGGTAATTTATTTACATGTTTTGGTTGGAAGTATGAAATATGTTTACTAATTTATACTCTAGCGTTGTGGTTGGAGGTACTGAAATTGCAAATTGACTTCGCATGTCGGCAGGGACTCCTACTATGCAGTTGCCCTTGTTATAATTGAAATGACAATTGATTTTGTATAATGACCCTCTATTTATTATTTGTGATACCCTCGGTGGAATTTCCTTAACGGAAATGATTATTTTATAATTATTGTTTAGGCAGATTGGTTGGGGCGACGTAAGTTGATTGATTTATGTAAATAATTTTTATGATGAATAAATATTTTTTCTATGAATAATATCGGAAATAACAAGTGAGTGGTGTGGGATTTAATAAGTGGTTATGTCCCAATGGTGGGGTTTCTCAAATTCTCTCAAAATTTATGGGAGAAATATTGTCACGAGGAAAATATCATAATTAGAGTGACATGTTATGTTAAGTGAAGAGATAAGTTTAGTTGGAGAGAAATTTTATTTTGAGTAAAAAGATAAGTGTAAGCACCACTAAAGAGAAAAGATGTATTATAAGGAAAAATGAAGATTTTTTCTTATTTAAAAAAAAATGTTAGGTAAAGTAAAAAGGAGACAAATCTTAAAAGTAGGAGACTGTTACAAAAAATCTACTAGGAAGAAAACATTATATACCATTGAGTGAAAACACTTGGGAGACTATTTTTGGGAGGAACCAAAGCAAAGAGAAAGCAACAAGTCCAAGCTTGTGGGGAGTTGCTTGGCCTATCACTCGTTTATTAGGATGAACATGCCATCTCCCATATTTCTCCCAAAGGAATATTCTCTCGTTAGATAAGTTTGTAAATGTTTTTATGGAAAGGAATTGCCTCTCTTAATTAGTAGAGAACTGACATACTTGCAGTAAATGATTGCATGTATATATTCATATATGGAACTATGCTCCAATTAAATTAGAAAGATTATATTGTAATAATTTACAGTATTGTCAATAGAAAAATGATATAGTGAATTATGATGATTTATTGCGAATGCAAATCATTTTAAGAAGTTAGCGCTTGATAGTGCATGAATTTAGCATATATATGGTATTGGTTTGAATTCATATTGCAAATTGTGCAACATGGTTATATGTTGAGGGGTTCATACATAGAAGTAATTTTTTACACCTATGCATGAGTTGCCCATAAAACAATGTAAACTTTGAAATGGGAACTGATATTGTTACCCGTTTCGTAGAGATAGCAAAAAAATGACCCGATTTTCAAAAGTGGTGATGCAGAATACACATGTTTTTTTTAGAACATGTTTTTTGGAACTTTAATTTTTTTCATGTTCAAGGATGAAATCAAGTTTTAGAATGGTAGTGATTTTCATGCTGATTTTAAAAAGTGAGTATTCTGCATCACACCTTTTTTTTAAAAGACCTATTTTTTGACTTTTAATTTTCTAAAGTGTGGAATGTGAAAAATTATTTTCTAAATTTGATAGCTTTTGAAGTCGTCATCTTATTCATATTTTATTGTTCTCTATCTTAATTTTTTTTTTTTAGGGGGGGTTTTTATTGTTTTGCATTTTTAATTTAGAAAGTCGATAGTTTGAATTTTAGATAATCTACATATTTTTACATCCTTAATTAATTTTTCAATCCACATGAAATAATTGTTTCTAAAAAACAACATTTTTTAACAATGGACATAAAAATAACCATTTTTAACATAAATATAACAAAAAAACTAAGCGTTTTGATAATTTTTTGCTAGAATTAACATGTCAAAATAACAATTTTTATACAAAAATATTAACTAAAAATGGTCAAATAATAGTTTTTTTTATGAATTTCATGTCAAAAAAATAATAATAACAACGTTTTTTTCAAAAAATAATAATTAACTTAAAAATCAATGCGAAAATCACAAATTACAAATATTGAACTCATAACAACTTTAATTCATTGATTATTCTTTTCATGAAATGTCAGAGTCAAAACATTGCAAAGTTTGATTTCCAGGTATAACTTAAATTTAATCAACAATGTCATGTAATCCAAACTCTTCGTCCTCTAGAGTTTCATCGTTGTCATCTTCCACAATATTTTCTACTTCCTTTTCGCAATTTCCTCTTCTAATGGGTCTTTGATGTCTGAAAAACTCCCAATATATGTCTTTCCAAACATTCCATGTAATGGTGGTTGGGGTTCCTTTGCCTTTTTTGACACACATGATTCATTAAAGTCCCCTTTCCTCAACCCAATTTCTTGCATTTTATCTGGAAGAAATTGAAGAGCATTAATTCTTTGCTGAATGAAATTGCATTGTAATGGATCTTTCTCAATTGCAATGCAATTTCTTCCTTTTTGAAGGCAAGCATGCTAGTGTTGTACCTAATTATCAAGCACAAAAAAATAATGAAGTAAATTAGTACAATGACATATTAATTAAAGAAAAGAACATATTGAAATTCAATTCCATGTGGAAAAACCTACCTGAGCCAGAAAATAAATCCAGAACCCAATCTCCTTCATTTGAACATATGTCTATAAGACCCGCCGCCGGTCGGGCGAGGCGGGGCAGCCCGGGGGTGGCCCTAAACAAATTGGTTATTTGTTACCCATGAAAAAATTGGTTATTTGTTACCATAAACATACCCTTGTCATGAAAATGGTGCTTGATTGTATAAAATATGACCAAAACTCTGGAAAAATGAGGTACCGTTTATTGGGAAAGTTCTTTTTGTCGTGCAACTTTTTAGGTACCTTTCATATGGAAGGCTCTATTTTTGCTGGGTACTTTTTGGCATATGTACAAAAGAATTAAAAGATAATTACTCTCCAATGAAGTATATGGAAAAGAAGTCGAAAATAAGAAAATTGAGGGCCAAAGAATGAAGAGAATTGAAAGATAACCACTCCCCCTAAAGTATATGGAAAAAAAGGTCAAAACTACGAAAAGTGAGGTGTCATTTATTAGGCAGGCTCTTTTGATCTCGCTACTTTTGAATCCAACCAGAGTAGAGTCATGGCATCTCGTCACTTTTGAATACAATGAAGAGTTATGCATGTGATATATGGCATGTCGTCTAGTCATTTTTCATTCCAGTGAACAAGACTTGTCCATATAACACATGCCATAATGCCACCTACTCACTGTCTCTTTCTTTTAAGGTAATCTAATTCCGTAAGTGCTCACCTATGAAAATGTTCGATTCTTTTCATCAACAAATCTAGCATTGAGCCACAACAAATCTCTGCAATTGTGGAAGGAGCAACCACGAGCATTTGATTTACAGCACATATCATTTTATTTCAGCACAACTTCAACATTCGGCTTCAATGCGACTTCAAACTCTACACTACAAGTTCAAATGTCACCACAACAAGCTCCACACTCCAACAATGATACGGGAGATGACGAAAGGCTCCACAATACAGTCACACTCCAATAATGATACACTCCATCAATGAATCTATCCACTCAATGGTACATTGCAAGTTACAATCGTTGTA
>APFE030611733.1:9695-21293 GCA_000404065.3 Pinus taeda | reverse complement strand
ATAACCCACTAGATTAGTTGGCTAAGGAAGGAGTTATTATATGAGGAGCAAGCCTATACATAACATAAAAAATGAATTGTGATGAAACCCTTTGCACCACCCACCAAAAACTAGCTCAAGTTGATTCATCCTCCATAATTTGGTTTTTAGAGGGAGTGACAAGGCCGAATAACGAAGTGTGAGATTGAGTTCATTGGACCTTGAACATGTGTCACCTCTTTACAGCCCCTCACATGTAGATGCCAGAAATGATACTAATGGTAAGATATGCCTTCTTGGCAATGATCCTGCTTAACTAATGTCTAGACCTCTACACCATGATCTTAGTATCTGTGACACTGATGTTGATAAAATGAAACATTAATTAGTCCAACATGAAATTTGTCCAGTTCCCTTACTACCCCCTCACAACCATGGATATTTTTGCGAAACCCTCATTTTTTTCTCTAATCAATTTGGGTCTCCTTGTCATTGAATTTTCCCCTTAGTCCCCTAATTTGTAGTTCTTAGTTCTCCTACTCCTACATGGCTCAGAATGTAGGTCATCGAGATAGATTTTAGGCCCATCAAACCCATGCAGAATTTGCTACCATGGAGGTTTCCCAAGATTTTCATGGTACTGCCTCCCGTACATCTCCAAAGGAGCTTAAAAATTTGGAAGTTGAACTGAACGTTGAGTGGGAATATTGTTGGTATGAAGAAATCCACTCTCAAATTACATATTTTGTTCCAAATTTGTGGACAAATCGTACCTAAGACACTAAGTTTTTTAGAACTCTAGATCTGTACTAGCACGTCAAACTCTTCATTTCCCATGCACTCACTAGTTATGAAGTAGAATGCAAGGCCCTCAAGGCTCACTTGGACAAGCTAGAAAAATAGGGGTCGATGTTCATAACACTCTATTCATGGATAATAAAGAAGAATAACAGAGTCCTCGTCTCATAATTAATAGACAAATCCAAAGATCATCTAATTCATATCACTATAAATGAGCCAACCATGCTGACTCCTTCAAGCTCTTAATTCGAGGTCTTACATTAGGCCTTCAAGAATTACAATTTTTCTCTCTATCTTTCTCATCTTGGTTCACTCCTATAATAACTTCTAGTAATTTGGTTTCGATTATACCAAATCCTCCAATTTGAATAAAATGTAAATATCAATTTATTTAGTTGGTAAACTTTGTTGAACATTGTTTCCCTATTGGAAATTTTTTAAGATATTTTAGCTTTTTTTAATCACTCAATACCCAAAAAAAATTAATAACATTTTAGTAGTAATAACTCCTAAAAAGAAAAAAATGCAATAGAATCTCTACCTCTATAAATTTCAAATAATAGATTAAAATACTTATCCCATAAGTAAGTGTATGCATGTGTGAGAAATTCTACACATTATCTTCAAATGTTAAATTGAAGTTCAAATAAACTAACCTATAAATATGGCTAAACTTTCTAAAAGCCGTTGAAAATGAATTTAAATGTTATTAAATAATTGAATTTATTGAAACTAAGTTTAAATGTTATATTGAATTTATTGAGAGGATTGTGTAATTTTTTACAATTGTGTGGAGTTTGAGCTTAAGAGCTAGCTAAAAATAAACCTCATTATTATATTTACAATTTGTAAGTAAAAAACGTTTTTATACGACCATTTGAATAACCTTCACTTTCACAACTTGGTGAGCTAAACCATTTGAATAAGCATCATTTTCACAACTTGGTGATTTGTATTAAAACAATGTTAAAAAAGATGAAGTGGAGACTTGTATAAAAAATGCAAATGGAGTGGTTTGTATAAAAAAAATAGTAAAGAAGTGATATTTATAAAAAAAAATGTTAATAAGACAAAGAAGGGTTCGTTTATTAGTAGCATATAATATTGGTGGTGTCTTCACTTCCCAATTTTCGATATGTCATGATTTAAAGCGTGAGAAATGATGCATTGACCTTGACTTTGGCATTCATGGCTTAACCATTTCAGTCGATGAAGAAATTGGCCTACCGTCGATTCCGGGAATCGACGGTCGATGAAGAAAGTTCTGGAGCTAGCGAAATTGGACTTCAATATCCTGCAACCATTTCAGTTGATGAAGAAATTGGCCTACCGTCGATTCCAGGAATCGACAGTCGATGAAGAAAGTTCTGGAGTTAGCGAGATTGGACTTCAATATCCTGCAACCATTTTGGTCGATGAAGAAATTGGCCTACTGTCGATTCCGGGAATCGACGGTCGATGAAGAAAGTTCTGGAGTTAGCGAAATTGGACTTCAATATCCTGCAATGCATACATCAAAAAGAGTTACAGTTTATAACAAGATAGTGATGGGTACTTTCCATTTTCATATTTTATAGCGTCGAGAGCGTTTTTTAACTGTTTAATACATGTTGAGTTTTAAAAAATAAAAATATTTATAAGCTTATTTATAAGACTTATTCACCCATAATAGGATATTTATTATCACAATTTACCTTGTATTAAATTAAATTATATATTTTAGACTTCTTGATAAGTTTAATTCCCAAAATAACTTCCATTCTCAACATGTCCCATAAAATTTGAACCTGTGACTGGTCAAAAACGAAACCACAAGTATTTTTTTTCATATTATTAATAATATTAATCTCATTCATAATAACTATCTGCAAATTAATTCATCATAGTGTAAACGTTTTCCTAATATTACAGAAAAACTTAGTCTCCATACCTAAATGTGGTTGTAATTAAATAAAACTCGTTAATATTACGCAGAATAAATATATACTCATTGTGAATTTTGGCAGATCATGATAAGAGATGACTCTCTGCAATACTTTTTTGTCCTGCGTAGGTGGTGGCGAGAGTCAGAAATTGCACAGCTGAATTTCTATAGGATACGTCACGTGGAATTTGTTTTATGGGCAGCTACATGCATTTCCAAGCCCGAATTCTCTCAAAGCAAAATTTCCTTGGCACAAGTTTGTGTGTTGGCAACTGTTCTAGATGACTTCTATGAGACTCACAGTCTCTTGGACAAATTGAAAACCACCACCGAGGCAGTCAGACGGTGAGTTTAAATTATATAGACTTTGTGCAAATTGCCAATTGAGTTATTTGTAGTTTCCCAGAATATTCGAATCATATATTTTCTGCGGCTGGTATATATTTTGAATATTTTCAATTTAGTTACTGTTTGTGCCATTTTCAGATTGTTGGGGATTTTTCTGTCAAAATCTAAAAAACACAACATAAACTGCACACAGAGACAATGCTCTGTTTTTCTCGAGGATCTTTAACACAGGGAAGCTTAAAATATTTCTGAGCAGAGCATTACATACACCATTCCTGATACAAGATTCATCCTCTTTCACTTAGAGGGATTCATGAAACAAAAATTACTCTGTCTCCTTTAAAAAAAATTACACAGCTGTGTGTAAATTTTGTTTACATTTACTGCTGTAAAAACCTTTTGCATATACTGCTATAAAAAAATGAAAATCACATTATGCACTTTGCATATTACAAAACTTCGAGCACTCAAGTCATTACATTACAATACATATAATTTACATCGAATTTGTTTTTGCACTGTTGTGAATTCTTTTCTTACCATACGAAAATCAACACGTAAAAAAAAACTTTCATGCTGCTCCGCCTGTTCTCTCTACTCACACTGCTGTGTGTTTATTTCACATTACATTACAAAATCTTCATCTTCGTTTTTCTTTGCCTTCACACTCACTCCGCCTGTTCTCTCTACTCACACTGTTGTGCGTTTATTTCACATTACATTACAAAATCTTCATCTTCGTTTTTCTTTGCCTTCACACTTGCACTGCTGTGAAAACTTCTGTTTTTTTTCATATCAATGTCAACATGACAAAAAGACATATCATATATGTTTCATATGTGTAAAAAAAACGACTACCAAAGCAAACATTATTATTTTACGTGCCATAAAAAAAAACTTAAAGGCTTCTACCAACTATCTACGACCAGGAGTAATTCATTAAATGCCTTAATGAAAAATCTGGGGTCAACTAAAACTTTGTTTTACTCCACGCAATCTCCATGCCCTACATAGCGTACTTGAAAGTTTATCAAAAAACTATTTATAATGTTATCGGGTCGCAACATAACTCATGGTAAAGCCTGCCCCTTTGTTATCGCCGATAGTGATACGCCGATAGCGATATCGGTAATCGCTCATTGCAAACATAAAAGCCTCGATCTCTTTGATAACGCCGATGCGATAATGTTGTGGACCCGATAATCTATCAAAAGGAATTAATACTGTCGTCGTGTCTGGTCCATTGGCGATAGCTCGTCGGCGATGTTTCCATGCTGTTGCCCGGCTCAACTGTTGCGCAGTTGAAATTACATTTTCAACACTCCCCTTTAATTTCAACTGCTGGGTTAGCAGTCATACCCAAACACTTCCTCAAAAATTCAAAGCTTTTCTGATCCAATGGCTTTGTCAGAATGTCTACTACCTGTTCCTGAGTCCTGCAATGTTGTAAAGTGATTTCTCCATTCCTTACCAATTCTCTAATGTAATGAAACCTTGTGTTGATGTGTTTCATTCTCTTATGAAACACTGAATTCTTTGATAATGCAATAGCTGAGCTATTGTCACAAAAAAATCACTGTTGCTTTTGCTTTCTCTTGGCCTAAGCTCCTCAACATTCTTGTCATCCAAATTGCTTGACATGCTGGTGCTGTAGCTGCCACATATTCTGCCCCTACTGTAGACAATGCTACAATAAGCTGTTTCTTAGAAGCCCATGAAATGGCTCCTGAACCCATGTGAAAGAAATAATCGAAAGTGCTTTTCGGATCATCTACACTTCCAGCCCAATCGCTATCAGTATATCCAACTAAATCTGAACATTCTAAGGTAGTATATAAAATCCCAAGTCTTTTAGTACCTTTGACATACCTCAAAATTATTTTTGATGCCTACCAATGTGCTTCCTTTGGCCTCTCCATGAATCTAGAAATTAGACTAACAGTAAACATTATGTCAGGCCTAGTTGCAGTTAAATACATAAGGCTGCCAACTATGCTTTTGTACAAACTATGATCAAAATCCTTGTTGTTGTCCTCTTTGCTAAGTTTTAATCACATTACTGTGGGAGTGATTGCTACCTTGCGCTCTTGCATATTAAATCGGCCCAACACTTCATTTACATATCTTGCTTAAGAGATAAAAATTCCATTTTCATTTTGATCTACTTCTATTCCTAAGAAGTATCTCAGCAAACCCATGTTAGTCATTTCAAATTCTTCTTTCATGACTGATTTGAAATTTTTAATGAGGTAGTCATCATTACCTGGAAAAATTGCATCATCAACATACAATACTACAATTAAAATCTTACCATCCTTTTCTTTGATGTAGACGGTGGGTTCTCCCTCACATTTGTCAAAATCATTTTCCAGTAGATAAGAATCTATCCTATTGTACCACGCTCTTGGTGCTTGCTTCAGCCCATAAAGATCTTTCTTCAATCTGCATACTTTGTGTTCTTGGCCTTTCTTCTCATAGCCTAGAGGCTGTTCAATATAGACCTCCTCCTTTAACATTCCATTTAGGAATGTTGACTTCACGTCCATTTGGTAAACTTTCCGCTTTTTTTGTGCTGCTATGGACAACACTGCTCTCATGGTTTCCATTCTTGCAACCGGTGCGAAAGTTTTCTCATAGTCTCTCCCATACTGCTGCTTGTAGCCCTTGACAACCAGCCTTGCCTTGTGTCTTTCAATTTTGCCTCCAGCATTGCACTTGGTCTTACAGACCCATTTAATTCCAATGACTTCTTTACCTTTTGGTAACTCAACCAAATCCCATGTCTTGTTTCTTTCTATGGCATTCATTTCCTCATCCATAGCTTCTATCCATTTGTTATAGGGTCATCAACATGACAATACAAGGAAAATAAGGAGTTCGTTCCTTCATCATAAATGTCACTCAAGTTTCTGAACTTCTTACCTCTTTCATTTGGTGTGCAAGTGCTTGAAGATGCACTTGAATTTCCTCCTTGTGGTGTGCTTAGAGAAGCACTTTCATTTCTCCTCAAGGGTGTCGCTTGCTGCCCTTGTGTTGGCGCTGCTATTTGGGGATGCATTTCATCCATCTCATCATCATCTTCATCATGAGGCAAACAGTTCTTAACATTTACTATTTTCTCTATGCTTCCATCCCAAGCTTCCTCCTCAGTAAATTGAACATCTCTGCTCACAAAGAACTTCTTGGTAGATGGGATATACAACCTGTAAGCTTTGGATTCCTCACTATATCCAATGAAAATACATTTCTCCCCTTTGCTATCCAACTTCTTCCTTAGCTGATCTGGAATGTGTGCATAAGGCACACATCCAAAAACTTTCATGTGGGTGACTCCTTGCTTTCTCCCACTCCATGCTTCTTCAGGCAATTTGTTCATCACAGCTTTTGTAGGACACCTATTCAAGATATATATATATTGCACAGTTTACATCTTCAACCCAATAATCATTTGGCAAATGTTTTGCCTTCAACATGCTCCTCGCCATATCCATGATTGTCCTGTTCTTCCTTTGAGCAACTCCATTTTGCTGTGGGGTGTACCTTGTTGTAAACTACTTGTGTGTTCCATTTTCTCTGCAAAACCATAGGAATTCCTTGGAGATATACTCACCTCCTCTATCTGTTCTTAAAACTTTGATGCGCAACCCACTTTGATTTTCCACAAGTGCTTTGAAATTGCGAAATTTTTCAAACACTTCACTTTTGTTCTTCACGAAATAAACCCAAGTTTTTCTTCTAAAATCATCTAAGAATGTTAGAAAATATTCGCTGCCTGCTAAAGATGAACTTTGCATCGATCCACATAAGTCTGAGTGGACAATTTCTAAGGGTGCTTTTGCCCTTATGCTTTTCCCTGATGGAAAACTTTCTCTATCTTGTTTCCCCAAAAGGCAACCTTCACAAAGGCTGTCAGGTTTCTCTATCAATGGTAATCCTCTTACCATTCCTTTTCTACTCAGCAAGTTAAGACCTCCAAAGTTGAGATGTCCAAATCTCAAGTGCCACATCCAATTTTCATCCTTTGGCATACTATGGAAAGCCTCTTGGGTAACAACTGCAATTACTTCTTTGTTTTTCAAATCTTCTCTAATTCTAAGAGGGAACATCATGTTCCATGTCATCTTCACTTCAAAAATGCATCGTTTCTTGGGTGCTCTAAACATGATGGTGCATACATCATTCTCAAAGAAAACATTGTACCCCTTATGGACAAGCAATCCAATACTCAAGAGGTTACATCTCATTGCAGGGACATAGTAGACATCTGCTATGGTTTTCTTTTCACCCTTCTTTGTAAATATTTTAACTTCTCCTTTTCCCATAACAAAAATTTTGCTATCAGTCCCCATTGTGACTTCTGATTTTACATTTTAATCTAAAACAGAAAACAGTGCTATGTTTCCTGTCATATGGTTGCTACAACCTGAGTCTAAAAACCATATGTCTTCACTATTTGTTTCAGCCATGTCACAAGCTAACAACACATTATCTTGACTAATGTTTTCTCTAGTGACATTGGCATTTGGTCTATTACTCATATCATGCTGCTTCTTCGTACATTCATTGGCATAATGCCCATACTTTTTATAGTAATAACATTGGACATTGGATTTTTCATACCTTTGTCCTTGAGCATGATGTTGTCCTCTTTGTTGGATGTTGTCTTGGCCTTGGTTCTGATTTGGATTGCTGCCTCTTCCTTGAGCATTTGCTGGACTGTTCCTTCCACCTCTGTTCTGGCTTCTGCCTCTTCCTCTTTTATTTCCTCTGCCTTGACCTCTTCCTCTTCCAAAGGACATCTGGCTCTTGAAGGCTTGCTCTAGAGATGAGTTTTCATTTCTACTTAACATCTTCTCATGTGTTATCAGTGATGCATGAAGTTCATCAACTGAAAAGTTTGAGAGATCCTTTGTCTCTTCTATGGTGGTGACAATCACATCAAACTTTGAGGGTAGGACCCTCAAAAGTTTCTCCACAATCCTCCTTTCTTCAAGAAATTCTCCATGAGTCCTCATTTGTGTGACCAAACCAATCACATGTGTGAAGAATGAGTCAATATTGTCTGACTCCTTCATGCACAAGTTTCAAAATCTCTCCTCGGCAACTGTAGTTTTGTTGTCTTCACTTTCTCCATGCCTTGATAGGTTGTCTTGAGAGTTTTCCATGCTTCTTTGGATGTCTTGGCTGCAGCTATCCTTGGAAACACTCTCATGCACTGCTTGATACAAAAATATGAAGGCTTTTGAATCCTTCTTCCTATTGCTCTTCAACAAATCTTTCTCTACCTGAGTTAATCTATTAAACTCATTTTCATCTGTTGGCTCTTCAAAACCATCTTGAACTAATTCCCATAAATCTTGACAGGCAAACAAGGCTCTCATGGTTATTGCCCGATAGTCATAGTTTTTCCCATTGAACTGTGGGAGTTGAGGATTCAACATACCCATGCTGGTGCTAGTGCTGGCCATTCTAGCAGTCCTTAACTATGCTATAAAATGCTTGACTGTGTATTAAAATAACTGATTGTTTCTTCAGCAACAACACAAAAAAAACTCTGAGAAATACCTGGATTCTTTTGCTGAGTCTTCACGCTGCCGGAGAAGTTGCTTCAACAAAAAAACTTTCTTCAGCTTCTTTGACACCTTCAAAGAGCCTGAACAAGCTCTGATACCACTGTTGGGGATTTTTCTGTCAAAATCCCAAAAACATAACATAAACTTCACACAGAGACAATGCTTTGTTTTTCTCCAGGATCTTTAACACGTGGAAGCTTAAAATATTTCTGAGCAGAGCATTACATACACCCACAATATCTTTGTATTCATTAAAACAAAATTCATGATACAAGATTCATCCTCTTTCACTCAGAGGGATTCATGAAAACATTTTAACAAAAATTACTCTGTCTCCTTTAAAAAAAATTACACAGCTGTGTGTAAATTTTGTTTACATTTACTGTTGTAAAAAACTTTTGCATATACTGTTGTAAAAAAAATAAAAATCACATTATGCACTTTGCATATTACAAAACTTCCAGCAATCAAGTCATTACATTACAATACATATGATTTACATCGAATTTGTTTTTGCACTGCTGTGCATTCTTTTCTTACCATACGAAATCAACACGTAAAAAAAACTTTCACGATGTTCCCCCTGTTCTCTCTAGTCACACTGTTGTGCGTTTATTTCACATTAAATTACAAAATCTTCATTTTCGTTTTTCTTTGCCTTCACACTCGAACTGCTGTGCAAACTTCAGTTTTTTTTCATATCAATGTCAACATGACAAAAAGACATATCATATATGTTTCATATGTGTAAAAAAATGACTACCAAAGAAAACATTATTATTTTATGTACCATAAAAAAAAACTTAAAGGCTTCTACCAACTATCTACGATCAGGAGGAATTCATTAAATGCCTTAATCAAAAATCGGGGGTCAACTAAAACTTTGTTTTACTCCACGCAATCTCCATGCCCTGCAGAGCGTACTTGAAAGTTTATCAAAAAACTATTTATAATGTTATCGGGTCGCAACATAACTCATGGTAAAACCTTCCCCTTTGTTATCGCCGATAGCGATATCTTTTTATCACCGATAGCGATATTGTCGATCGCTCATCGCAAACATAAAAGCCTCGATTTCTTTGATAATGTCGATGCGATAATGTTGTGGACACGATAATCTATCAAAAGGAATTAATACCGTTGTCGGGTCGATAGCTCGTCGGCGATGTTTCCATGCTGCTCCCCGGCTCAACTGTTGCGCAGTTGAAATTACATTTTCAACACAGATGGGATCTTTCACTGATAAATGACCTTCCAGACCCCATAAAAATTATATTCCAGTTTTTCTTCAAAACAGCGAATGAAGTGGCTGATCAAATCGTCAAAGTGCAAAAGAGGGATATGGCAGCCACATTAAAGTGCAATAGTGTATGTGTTTAGGAAGATATGCGATTCTGTAGTGGGATTAGTTTAATGGGATGTTATTAGTATTTTCATTTTACTTCCACCGACCTACTAAGAAGCCAATTGACGGTGGAAAAGAACTTATGAGATTTTTTAATTGAAAGGGGCAAGAAGATTAACACATTAACGATTAACCATTAATGTACTTTCCCTGGTTGTATTTTCAGTGGCAACGATATCTTGAGTCTTATTTGCAGGAAGCGGAATGGATAGCGACTGCTCATATGCCCACGTTTAATGAGTACATAAAGAATGCGTGCGCTAGCTCAGGGATGTGTATTGTAAATTTCTTTCCACTTCTCTTGATGGGTCAACTTCTCCCAAACAACGTTCTGGAGCAAATATATTCTCTGTCTAAGATGCAGGAGCTCTCAGAATTTACGGCCAGACTCATCGACGACTTGAAAGATTTCGAGGTATTTGGCATCTAAATCGAGATTTATTTGCATGCATACAATTCTATGCAAAATACTGATTCGTCTTCACTATTTGCAATGAAGGACGAGAAGGAACACGGGGAGATGGCTTCAAGTATAGCTTGTTATATTAAAGACCATCCTGATTCTACCGTGGAAAATGCGATGAATCACATCAAGGGCATCCTTCATCTCTCCCTTGAGGAATTGAATCGGGAGTATCTTAAGGAGGACAGTGTACCATTATGTTGCAAGAAGTTCAATTTCAATATAACAGGAGGACTTCAATTTCTGTATAGATATGGAGACAGCTTCTCCGTATCTAACAAGGAAGTGAAGGACCAAATATTCAAAATTCTCGTCGATCCAGTGCCTATCAAGGAACAATGGCGACCGGGTTGCTGTTACTAGGTCTGTGTATTAAGTATGTTACTATTACTAGGTGTGTGTATTAAGTATGTTTTGAATAAGTGAGCCGAGTAAGAATAAGAGTTTTAGCGCAAATGTTTATGGACGTAGTTTAGCCAAGTTCTGCCAAAGTGCCTATGGAAATTGTTCCCCGACAAATTCCAAGTATCGTGTACCGTAATTACAATCATCACGCAATCACCCCTGCACCATTTTCCATTTTTCTACTGTATTCTTATATGTTTTATCATCTGAAAAATATATTATATTTGCTTTATAGTTGGTTGGATTGGTAAGATGTTACATATAATGGGTACAATTTCTAGGTTTACTCTTCTTTCTTTCTTTTTTGTCTTTTTAAATAATGGTATCAATTTTAATTTTCTTTTTAGTATAGTTAACTACGCTGTTTTTTTGCTTTTTTTTTGGATTTTCAGAAATATAGCTAAAGAGTTTATTGGATCATGAAAAAATGCCATTTTATAAAATTTTGATAGAGATTTTCAGAAATATCCTTTTAAATTTTATTAGATTATGAGAAAATGTTATATTTATAGAGATTTTCAAAAATATCTCTACAAATTTTAGGAAAATGACATTTTATTTTTATATACATTAAAGGTTTGAATTTTATAGTAATTTTTATGATGCTTAAAATTGATGAAATTTATTCTTTTAAAATTAGAATTAGAGTTTTAATACTAATTTTTGCGATGATAAAATTGATAGGATTTATTAGATTTTT